>BQNB010137127.1:0-17900 GCA_026074375.1 Tanacetum coccineum
GGTTATTGATGAAATCCAAACAGCACTGAAGAAGCAGCTTATTATCTCCACTATTCTCATGACTGTCGGTGTTGCAATCGTTAGTTTCATTGGGCTGCCAACTTCTTTCACAATATTTAATTTCGGAGTTCAGAAGGTCGTGTACAATTGGTAAGTAGTAGTTTCTTGCTGGCTGACTTTATATATAAACTATCAGATGCTTACATAACAGTTACATAATTATATTTGCGGATGTATGTATGCAGGCACCTTTTATTGTGCGTATGTGTCGGTCTTTGGGCTGGACTTATCATTGGTTTTGTGACCGAGTACTATACCAGCAATGCTTACGGGTATGCCATGTTACATTCTAGGGTATAGATGCATGGAAAGGAACCAACTTTGGTCCTATGTTATTTTCGGTAACTTTTTTCCCAAGTGAAAGAGACATGATGATATCGTTCCTTTCTTCTTCAATGCAGCCCCGTGCAAGATGTCGCCGATTCCTGCAGAACTGGAGCTGCAACAAACGTAATCTTTGGCCTTGCATTGGGATACAAATCTGTCAATCATTCCTATTTTTGCCATAGCTATCAGCATCTTTGTGAGTTTCAGCTTTGCTGCCATGTATCGTATTGCAGTAGCTGCACTTGGAATGCTTAGCACCATTGCCACTGGATTGGCTATAGATGCTTATGGTCCCATCAGTGACAATGCTGGTGGCATTGCTGAGATGGCGGGTATGAGTCACAGAATCCGTGAGAGGACGGATGCCCTTGACGCTGCTGGGAACACCACCGCTGCTATTGGAAAGGTGAACATCTCCTTGACTTTTGCTCCTCGTATGAATTGTGGCATGAACACTCAAAGCTGATCATTTTATCATTTCAACCTTAAATAGCATAAGCACATATTCCGAACATTGTCTCCCCTGCAGCTTGTTTTATTTGTTGCGACTGTGATTATTTATCATCACATAAAATGTTCCAAAATCAATGTTCTACATACAGTTATGATTCTCATGGTCGTATATGTGATATTGTAGGGATTTGCTATTGGATCTGCTGCACTGGTCTCGCTAGCACTATTCGGTGCCTTTGTCAGCCGTGCAGGCATTCAAACTGTTGATGTGTTGACGCCAAAAGTCTTCATAGGTCTAATTGTTGGTTCCATGCTTCCATACTGGTTCTCAGCTATGACCATCAAAAGTGTTGGTAGTGATGCTTTGAAAATGGTTGAGGAAGTTCGTAGGCAGTTTAACACCATCCCTGGTCTCATGGAAGGTCTTGCGAAGCCAGATTACACTACATGTGTTAAGATCTCGACTGATGCATCTATCAAGGAAATGATTCCCCCTGGTGCCCTCGTTATGCTAACTCCTTTGATTGTTGGGACGTTTTTTGGAGTTGAGACTCTCTCGGGTGTCCTTGCTGGTGCTCTAGTTTCTGGTGTCCAGGTAATGAATTTGTTGAAAGTCGAAACGAGTCTTCAACGAGTTTGCTTGTTATAATAACGTTATAAAAAGTTCAAAATTGTGGTCATTTTTCAATGCCATTAGAATATATATTATACGTTTATACGCTCAAGCTTGATGGGTCCCTAATAGCATGTTCAATTCCTGTGTCCAGGTAGCAATTTCTGCGTCAAACACTGGTGGTGCATGGGACAATGCCAAGAAGTATATTGAGGTGACTACCTGTTTAGATTTTGTGATCTTTAATAACTTATGTTTTGCGGGTCAACATACCACCTTTTCCCCTAAGATTGGAGCTTTGTATAAATATTTGGTTTTACAATTATGACGCTTTCAACTATTTGAGTAAAACATTTAAAAGATTCAGGCAACTTTTAACCGGTTTGACCCGTGACCAATTAATGCGAAACTACCTACTAATAGGTAAATTGGTTGAGTGTACCACCTCGGGTAGGTGTATGCTAACATATTGACGATTTTTTTTAATCTTTTATCAGGCTGGTGCATCAGAACACGCAAGGACCCTAGGACCAAAGGGATCAGAACCACACAAGGCTGCTGTGATTGGCGACACCATTGGAGACCCACTTAAGGACACCTCAGGTCCATCACTTAACATTCTCATCAAACTTATGGCTGTGGAATCACTCGTCTTTGCACCCTTCTTTGCTGCTCACGGCGGTTTGCTCTTCAAGCTTTAGGGCTTCACTCTGTTTTAGCGTCGACATCTATTTAGCAACCTAAGTTAGCTGTTTTTAGTCAAATAGATAGTCATGATGGTGATGATAAGTTAGTTTCTTCATGACGGGTATAGACCATTTAGTTTTTAGATCTTTAGGTAAGGTTCAGATGCAGCTTTTAGCTGGTTGGTTGGTGCAATATATGAGAAAAATATTAAATGAAAGATATTTAAGATTGTTGTTTCGGGTTATGGTTGAAAAAGACATCTGGTTGTAGTTTAGACGGAGCATGGTGGTCACCATGTTCACTGTTGTCAACTCGGCATTACATACAGCTTTTTTTTTTTCCATCACAGTACAATACATAATTTCCAAAACACAAAAATGAAAAACGATCAACATTTGACACTTTCTAATTTTTACCATGTGGTTTCTTTAACATGCGAGTTTTTAGTGAATAATGTATAGAGCTGAATACACGAAAGCCAAAGCCAAACTTGCCCTCTTAACTGTCGGTGGCTCTAACTCTCAACCCTCATGTTCATCCCTCTAAATCTGAATGACTTGTTTGTGAAACTGTGATTAGAAGGATAGCTCATAGAAGTTGAAATACGCCATTACTTCTGTTGATCGATGAAGGAAATGGATAAATCTGTATTTCTATGGTGTGCTGATAACCTTGACAGGGTGTTGTACGCGCGATGATAAAGGGGAGTGTTGGGAAGTACGAGGCATGGGTCAAAATATAGTGAGAGAGTAGACATACTGTTTTTTTGTGGTTATAAAGGCCTCATTATAATTTTTAATATACACATTTCAACGATACTCTGACACCGTCGTATTTGACAGGTTTGTGGCCACGGTTGCTCACAGTATCGGAGATGCCATTTATTTTGGAGCCAGCCCCACGTAGATTTTGATTTTTTTTTTAATTTGTATGCACAAGTAGGAGGAAAAAAAATATTACAAAAGTTCCGCTTTATTCAGATAAAAAAAAATTCCCGGCGGAAATACATCTTCGATACTTATTACCTTTACATAATCGATATAGGTCACAAACGTACAAACCCATTAGATATTAAAAAAAAAAACCATATAGCAAAAAATAATAATAATTCTTTTAATACATGAGGCCCAACACCATAAAGCTTATATAAATAAAATTTGTTTCTAATTATACACATTTGTCGACAAACTAGCCTAAAATTCGCTTAAATAAAAATGTGGCCCCAAGTAAAAAAAAAAACAAACTAGCCCAAAATTACCCAGAATCTGGCACAAAGTAAAAAAAAATACAAAACGGTCCCTTCAACTTTTTAATATATTTACGAATTTCTTACACTAAAAATACGTAAAAAAATTAAACAAAAAAATCCGGCAAGTTTTTATCGTTCACAACTTTTTTCCTTCATCCGGACCAAAAAAAAAAGATATCGACAACGTCCCAAAAAAAAGAAAGTATTCGGGAAAATTTCACCCGTCCCAACGCAAAATAATAAAAATTCCTCGAATCGTATCAAAAAAAGGTAATATCGGGGAAAAAATTAGCCAAAAAACAATACTCAAAAATAGCCTAAAATTGACCAAAGTAAAAATGATACAAAACCGTCCCAAAAAAGAAAAATATTCCGGAAAAAATTAGCCCGTACCAACGCAAATTTTTTTCCCGAATATACAAAAAGAAAATATTAAAATTAGTCCTCGCCATAACGCATCGCAAAAAAAAACCCCGAAACGTAAAAAAGAGAAGCAGTATTCGGTGAAAATATTAGACCCGCCGCAGAACGCGCGGGTTCTTTTGCTTGTTAGTTAAATAATCTAGACCAAAAAGTTGAAAAGTTTATAACTCGTCGAGAATGATTTGTAAACTCTTAGTTAGTTATAAAGCGAGTTTAGGCATCTTTAGAATTTGAAAAAAAGTATAAGATTGAAATAATCGTATATTAATCAATCAGGACATGTGTGCACCACGTTCAGATACTTATATACTAACCATTACATTTATACACCAATATGTTCTAAGGTAGAATCAAGGTTTTTTCATTTTCATTTTAGTTTGTTTGTTTGGTGTTGTCCAACCGTAGTTTCAATATCTCTTTATGGGCTCGGTTCATGGTAACCTTGATTACCAGTAGCTATCAATAGTCTTATAGAAACTTCTAAGTTATCTCCGCTTGACAATCGATTGTTGCCACCATTCGATTTCCATGCCCTAGCCGTTTTCGAAAAAAGCATGGTGATTGTTATGCCACCCTCGCAAAAGTTAAGTATGCGAACCCACCTATTATAATTAGTGATTAACAATATATTAATGATAAGTTATCTTGTGTTTAAAGAGCTAACCTACATACCAGTTATTTGTGGATGTGTCTGAGGTGTTCCATGGTCTCTCACCTAAGTATGACACACAGAGTTTTAGGTAATATTGTGACTTGGTTGTAAGCATCGCCTCTCGCATCCCCTGGTTTGTGAGTTATTTCATAAATTTCAAAAATGGACTCCTTTAGACATAAGTCGAAATCTGTGTGGAAATTTATGTATACATGGAGTAGGTTATTTATAGAGGTTATGAAAGTTAATTGATTATTTAACCATTGCCCCAATAGCTAGAAGATGAGAAATACCTCCAAGGTTATATATGTAGGATTGCAAGAGAAAAACTGATGCCAATGATATGTGTATTGAAGAAACCTATAGAACATTGTGCCTTAGCTCGTGGGGTCATTCCCCCGCTCTTGATTGCTACAACTATTTCATTGAATCTAATTTCCGATATATAATAAACTAAGTTAGTATAATATTATAATTTAGGTCATAAACACCAGGTACTTTTGCAGCAATGTATTCGTTGTCAAATAACCATCCCATATGACTGAACCAAAAACCTTCTTTAGGGAGGAGTATGGGGATCCTTTTCTGATCTCTACATACCTTGTGATGGTTTTGTGTACGCTCAAACCAATATATTGGTTCTCATGCACATACACAAACAAAGAATGAAATTTAAAGATTGAATGGGACGGGATGTGGGCATGTTATGAATATATAAAAAAAGATACTCTGCAGATTGGGCACACAAATAGATCTATGTTGTACTCGAGCCATTTTGGGATCTTGAAACTCTTGTGGGTGAGAAGTCTATGATAACCTATGGTCACACACTAGTCCTGTTCCAATTAAACATGAAAGGTGCACTAAGCAGCCAATAACCCACTTACAAACATAAAGCCCCTTTCCCAGCGTCCGGTTTTTCGCCAGCGACATATTGTCGCTGGGGAAAGTCGCTAAACGACAAAAATACTCTGACGTGGCATTTTTTTCGTTGAATCTTTAGTCAAACGTTTTTATCTGAAACGTTTCCCCAGCGACATGTCGCTAGGAAGATTTCATGAAAATTTGATAAAAATTTTCAGCGGTAAAATTATAAGACGGGAAAATTTATCCTCGCAGTCTTCCCTCAGTGGACATGTCGCTGGGGATTACTTTTGTTCATTGTTTAGTGCCGTTAAATTAGTCATAATTGTTGTTGCCGTTTTTGTTTCGTATGATAACATATGTTATCAACTTTCCCCAGCGGACATGTCGTAGAGGGAAACTTTAAAGGCTATTTTTTTATGGCTGGTCCCGAATTTTATAATGGTTAGACAGCTTATTCTTTCGGGTTTGGCTTAGTTTCCCAGCGACATGTTCGTCTGGGGATGTTCGTGTTGACTTTTAAACAAATACTTGTTTTTAGGCTAATTTGTAATGATTTAACATACTAATAAATTTACTTCTCTCAAAGTATAACTGAGGTTTTACTCCTAGCTACCAACTTATAGGTAATCACTAAAACACGGATATGGAACCAAATCGATTTTAAGTTTATTATTTTATAATACGCATCAAATTAGCGAAGGGATAGAAATCAGGGGAGTGTAGAGAGCACTAAAACATTAAAGCATAACTCATACATTCCAAATGCTAAGATTGATTTTTCTTAATGGAAAACTACTCCATATTATGGTTTCTATCCATTAATTAGATCTCGTGAGTATTGCAGATGAATCAGTTGAATATTTTTGTGGTTCTTCGGATGCCTTTCCAATCTATATAATTGTCCCTCTAGTATCCTTATCTTGCCTAGCTCATCATTGAACCATCTAAGTGTAACACTAGCTCATACATTGAACCTCTAATGTGTAACCCTACCTTATACGTTGAACCTCTAATGTGTAACCCTAGCTCATACAAGGAACTCTAATGTGTACCCGCTAACTTCATACTATTGAACCTACTATAATAGTGTAACCTCTTACTTTTCTTCAGAGAACATTGAATATAATCCTTAATGTTGAACCTATAATTTGATGGGTAAAAAGGTGGAGATATGGGAGTTTAGTTCACATTGAGTAGTGTTATAACTGTTATGTGTGTGTGTTTAGGGTAGGTGAAACTTTGAGTGAATGTGAGGAGAGATGATATGACCAGGAGATGAAACGGGTTGTATGTATATTATGGTGGCTAGTGAAGTGAGAGTGAGAGTTGAAATGAGTTGAGGTGTGATAAGGTTAAAAGATGTAATGATAAGGTTAAAAGATTAATTTTATACATCATAACTGTATTAGTTTTATATTTTATAAATGTATACAATTTAACAAAATTTTTTAATAAGAAAAACTTTCCCCAGCGAATTGTAGCTGTGGGAAAATATTTCATCTATTCGATGGGGGAATGTTTTTTCGTTAAGAACCTCCTATTAGATTTTTCAAGATAAGCTGCATTTTCGCAAAATAGACAAAATGGCAAAGTTTTCACCATCGCGGAGAATGTCGTCTGGGGCATTTGGCCTGTGGAAATAAACTTTAACTATTAAAACAGCTTTGCTTTTATAATAGAAGACCAAACGCAATTTAAAACGCAATGTATACCTCTCTTTGCTGGATTTTATCATCTAAAAAGCACACAACCAAGCTCCATCAATCGCCAAGCGCATCACCACTCCACCTCACCACTAATCGCCACCAATCTCCACCACCACAAACCACTCATCGCCACCAACCACGGATATCCACACCACTCGACGGCAACCTCTCTCTCTAAAAGGTTTAATTCGTTTTTTCTTTTAATCACTCCTAAAATGATAATTCTAGGTATTTGTGGTTAGTGTAGCTTATGTAGCGTGACGACTAACGGGGAGTGTTGCTTGGCTATTGGGTGGCAGTTGGGGGTTTTTTGGCGGGAGGTCATTTGCGGGTTTTGGCCGTAAGCTTGGCACGGGGTTTTTGCGGGCCTAGCGGGTTTATTGGCGGGCATGCGGGTTTAATTAGGTGTTGCTTTTTTTTATCCTTTTTGGTATCAACAGCGGACATGTCGTCAGGGGATTGTTAAAAACATATTTAATTATTGTTTAACAATTTTTTTTTGTTGGCGGGACTTGTTTCTGGGCAGGGTGGGTCGGATTTAATACTCGTTGGGGAGTGTAAAAAAGCTTTTTTTTTTATCCTTTTATGATTGTTTTAGGATTTTAAAAGATTAATTCGGAAATATCCTGTCTTGGGAATTTGATAATCCTATAGAAAAACCGTTTCCGAAATTAATTTATTAGAAATTAATTTCGGAAAGCCCCAGTTTTGGGAATTGCTTTTTATTGTTTTCCGTCTAATGTAGGGATTTGAATGTCGTATAATTTGTTTTTTCTTTTGAGGATGATTTCTGACAGTGTTTCTCCTTTATCTGAGAATATGTCTTTAATCATCATATTTGGGGAGGTGAGGGGGAAATGATGGCCGAATTTTCTCAATTGTTAAATCGGTATTCGCATTATTATATTAGTACGAATAATTATAAGAGTGGGTTAGGATTGCATTCCATAGATTGCACTAGAGTGAACAAAAAACAATCTGTGGATTGCCTTCCATAGTTGCCTTCCATGTAATAAGTAAATGTATGGATAAAACGCAGGTATGGTATTCGCTGATAAGAGTTGGTTAGAAAAACCGCGTGGTTCCCAAGAATTTTATGACGGTGTCCAAAAATTAGTCGATTCATGCACGCCGTTAGTGAATTAGTGCAGGGGAAAAATTTAGTTGTCCATGCAAAAGATGTCACGAAATATTATTATTCTAAACCCAGCTGGATTTTGCAGGAAAAGGAAAGCGAAAGCCCAATTTGGGCGGCGTGAAAGCCGGCAGGAAGACCCGGGAAAGGACCCGGAACCAGCAATTAAAGGATGCGGTGGCCGCTAATAAAGGCCGGCCCATCGAAATCGGGTTCGAAGACCGTGCTGATAACACGGTTGTCCCTACCGGCCCCTACTCGACTCAATGAGGAAACTACTTCGGGGAGGATGATTAGGGGTTTACCTTTGTTATTACCCTTTCATGGAGAAGGTCCGAGGGGACAAGGAGGCTGATGGCCACTCTTGGGGGTCGTTTAATCCTTTTATGTTTATTTATTATCGTTGTTCGTTTATTAATTGTTTGTATATTTATATAAATTTAGTTTATTTATTTATATCATATAAATAAATTAAACAATTTAAAATAATATATAAATTTATTGTTTCTAACTTGTTTTCAAATGTGTTGTATATGATTGCAGACTACGTACTAACCTTGTGCCGCATATGGATCGATCGAATGGCTTAGAATTAACGATGGATACATTTCAGGCTCAGTTTGGAAAAATATAACACCAACAAGGCACTTTGAGAGGGAGCTTTGATCAAAGACCCAGGAGACTGGAGCTTATGATTTGGATCAGATCAGGCTGGCAAACGATAAGTCACGGAGATGAGTGGCGGAGAAATACCTCAACTTCTGGAATGACCCTGCCAACGCTAGCGAGCGAAACAAATAGGCTGAAACGGTACAAGTGCAAGTGGTATTCACGCCATGGATCTCGGTCTGATCCCTCTCCTCGACGTCATTGATGGTAATTATTATTTTATTATTCGATTTTACATACATATATTATAACTATTATTTTTATTATGATTATACATTTTGGTGTGTTAAGATTTGTCGTTTTTAATTAGATTAATCTTATTGCGTGTGTATGTCCCCCCCCCCCCCCCACTACCAAAAACAGGCGTCGGCAACCCAGGAGGAACCTTCAGATATCGACACGTTCTTTGTCTGCACACTGTTAAAGGGTGTATTCAATGATCCTGAGGCTCTCAGGATGAAGTAAGTATCTTTCAAAACCATACTTTAATGAATTCATCGATTAATAATGTAGCAACCCGACTATTATATTAATATCTTGTGTTATTGTCACTAACTTTAGGATTGGATTAGGGAGCTCGAGGCGACGGGTGAGCACCACTGCAGAAAATCAACGCAGATGGTCCGAGGCGGAATGCTTCGCGGGCACATTCCTGGAGTGGGTACGGTTTTGACAGGATAGTTTCGCTCTAGGATGAGCTATTCCGACACCGTTTGTCAGAAGCAATGATGTCGATTTCATGATGAGCTTGATGAGAAGCGACGACAGGTTCGCGGATGCTTTTGCTCGGTATGATTCAGGTGGTGCCAGCGGGAGTGGCGGGAGTCGCGCGCGTGATAGTGAGGGCGGGGAGGATGGTGATGATACGGGGCGTGAGGATGGTGGCGATGACACGAGTTAGTCGTGTTATATGTTCATTAGATGGTTCCATTATTCTTTTTGTGTTCTATGGGGACTACTGACTTGGTTTCCTAGTATTTAGTATGCTACATTTAAACGCTTGTTTCCCTAAACTATCATGTGCACATATTCGGCTTTTGGACGATTTCGCTATATTAGATTTTGGTTTTGGTACAAGTTGTGGTGTATTTTGTATTGCGAGATGCGTTTACTTTGTATTTGTGTTTTGGTACAAGTTGTGGTGAGTGTATACAGGTTTTGGTAGATTTTTTCCGGAAAAAATGGTAGATTTTTTCCGGAAAAAATCTGGAAATGCCTGCTGTGCAGGCAGCATATAAAAAAAATCTGCAGACTTTTCCCCAGCGACATGTCGCTGGGGAAAGGGGACAGTAAACGACAAAATAGTCGTGGTGCAAGCGTTGACAAGTCAACGAATATCAAAGTTACCCCAGCGACATGTCGCTGGGGAAACTCCCGATTAAAAGACATAAACTAGTCGAGGTGAAAAAGCGTTGAAAGTCAAACACAAAGGACTTTTCTCTAGCGACATGTCGCTGGGGAAAATGTGCAATTAACTTAAGATTTTATCATTAACTTAAAATATTTTGTTTTAGTCAGAAGTTTCCCCAGCGACATGTCGCTGGGGAATCTAGTGCCACCGTGGCACCAATTCCTTGACCAAAAAATACGTGGGGCCCACTTTTCGCTGGGGATTGTCGCTGGGGAACGTTTTGTCATCGAGCTTACCCCATCAATGTTTCCCCAGCGACATGTCGCTGGGGATACGTTTCCCAGCGGACCATGTCGCTGGGGGATACGTTTCCCATCGACATGTCGCTGGCGAAGGTGTCAGAATGTTGCTGGGGAAAGGGTTGATCACTGTAGTGTACATGCATTCCTAAGACCAGAAAAACTTTGGCCACGTCTATTGAATCCCATTTCCGTAACCAGAACCCTCCTTTACACTTCTTCTCTAAACGACGGGTTTCACTCCCTTTGTTAATAGAGATTGACATTACCTTTTTTTTTAAGACTCAATAATCTTTAGTCTATAAGGTCAAAGGCGGGTATTTTTACTCTTCACATTTGTAGAAACTTAACGGGTGATTATATGTATGTATTTTTTATGTCATCCATGGTCCACAACAACCAAAGTCCTAATTGATCAATGTATCGCACCTTTTTTCCATCCAAAGTGTGCAGTTTAGGTCGAGTACTCTATATTAATCTAGAAACATACTAGCATGGTACTCGTGCGTTGCAGCGGCGGGTACCCTGTAATTAAAGTTTAGACGTCAACAAAACAAAAAGGAACTGATTAACCGAAGAATAAAAAAATGATCTCAGTTCGACCCGATTCACCTGTTTTTAGCGGTTTTGACGTTGGTCTTGTTCAGTTTTCAAAACCATATGTATCATCAACTTGTTAGCATATAAATTGTTTTAAGCTTGTAATGTTTTATTGTTTGTTCATGGTATAATACATGTTTTTTTTTATTTTAAGAGTGTTTTTAAAGTAACATTAATTAGTGTATTTAATTAGTTTTACTTGTAACATATGCACTGGAAGAATAAACGTTTTTGTACATTTTGCTTAATTATTTGTATGCTGTTAGATAGGTGATTTGTGGTGAAAGATTGATTTAATTGTTGTACATTTATGCTTTATAATTTGGAATACTTAATTTTTGTGCTGAAAGGTTGCATTTAAGGATTATATATTATGCTTTATAACTTGGATTACTTAATTTTTTTTAACATTAAATGAAGAAAGAATGTCTAATTTACTTTATATCTTATATATCTTATCTATTATATTAAAAGATTAAGCCCCTTAATTTAATGAGGTTGTATCTTTAAATGCTCCCAACTCATATTCGACCTCCATCTCCTCCGGTATCCCACGTTCATTCTACAGTTACATGTTTACAACTTCCTCATAGAATACAAATCAACCCTCAATAATTATTACATAACAGTTATGGCATTTCAAACCTTCCAGATGCCTCACTTGCTGCCTTAAAGAAGATAGTCTTAAACAAAGTAAAGCCACGTGTTCCCTTCTGGGTCATGGCAATTCGAAGATCTGGATTCACATATTCGAAACATGTACGGATTATGTGATACCCCTTCTCTTGATTCACAGTAAATATGATGATAGTTTTTGTTTTTTTTGGTGTGGAAATACAAAATGTTAGTGTTTTGCTTAATTGATGATTCATTTTTAAGCTATAACTTATTAAGGGTCTTATGTGAATGGAGAAAAGATCACTGCCGATTTAAGTTTGGCACCAAAGTTCCACCACCTTGAGGAGGCTAATGTTCACCACTACATAAGGTATGCACTTGCTTTTGTCTGAATAACCTTTTCATACAATTGTAATACAACTATCGAGGGCTTTGATATATGCTTTATTTTACATGAGCCAATTAGTCACACAAGTAGCAAATTATGTTCACCATTTTTCATTTAAATGTTGGTTTGATTAATGATGTTTTTATGAAGCAATACAAACTCTAAATCACAAATATACGTATCTCCAACTGTTTATCATGGATGTTTATTAGGATTCAATCACATTAATTATTTTTTTTCTTTTTCCCCTTCTCCACCTGACTTTGAACAGCATAACACGTTAGCAATATTCGGCCAAAATTAAGCAACTCAATAAGATACTTTCTTTACAGGTTTGCAACTTAATTTCAAATCCACATAAAAATTGATTTCCGATTGCTTATTTGCTTTGAAAAGTGGTATTGGTTCAATTTTAGGATTTAGTAGTTAATTTTTGCTGTCATGTTTGTGTGAATTGTTTTCAGCAACTCTTTTTATCATTTTCTAATTTGTTGAACACCAAAAATCTTAAACTTTGCGGCTTTGCGCTTTTTAGTACAGGCCTATTTTGGTTTGGTTCCCTCTACTACCGAGTTCCGAACATATTGAGGATAGATAGCACCAAACATTGTTTAGCAAAATGTTTTTGTGTGTTGTCACGAGGTAATAAGGTTGGCAACAGTTCTATTTGTGGAACTGACACCCTTGCCAGTGCCCACATCATCATTAGTGGTGATTCGGACTTTGAAGTTGTAGTAGTACCACCAGAGAATGACATAATAGTATCCCGCACTGCTTTAAGTCAAGGTATATCCCTTCAGGTCAATCTCACATCTTTACCTCAGTTACTTACATTTGGAAAAAAAAATACTCGTTGCGATACTTTCGACGATCTTTTTTCCCATTTTTTTTTCAATCACGTCTGAAAAATCACATGTGATTTCTTAAAATCACATGTGATTTTTTCAGACGTGATTGAAATTTTTTTTTGAAAAAAAATTCGTCAAAAGTATATAGAAGTGCCCCCCTATAGAAAGATAAAAAAATACTCGTCTCGATGGTGTATTTTTGTTCGTTTAACGATTTATCGTTTGCTAGATATTTGAGTTTTAAGAAAAAAGTAGGAAAGTGAGTTTTTTTATTATGATGAAAAAATGAGTGGTTAAGATTCATCTCTTTAAGATGACCATGTGATGTCACCTCTACCAAATAAATAAGTCTTAAACACCAAAGTAACAACTTAAGAAATGTTCAAATTCTTGGCTTTCTTGATTAAGTATCTGTTTTATTTTGGTGATGTTGGTGAATCAGAAACTTGACTTGCACCAACATTTAATAATTGACTTGCATTGCACCCGGAAAATTATTTTGACATGCACCGAAAACACTACTTTGACTTACACAAGCAACATTTGAGATGAAGTACATCATAATTTAGGGGTTCCAGCAACTCAAAACCCCTATAAGATATTTAAAATATCAAAATCGTATACTTTTTAACAGTTGAATAGCAACTTGCTAATTGCGAGGGTGTTCATGTTTTTGTTTTGGTAAAATGTATAGATGTGTAAATAATAGTTTTCCATAATTTAAATATAAAAAAATGCATTCCGCAAAAAAAAAAAAAATTAATTAAAATAAAAACAAATTTTATAATATAATCAATTTAAAGTATAATATTTAAAAAAAATGCAATCTCATTTTTATTCGACAAAAATAAACATGTAGATTTAAATTGAACTTTTAAAACGATTAACTAAATGAGTCACGTTAGAATTAAAATGTATGAGTCCAACCGTACCCTTTAATACAAAAATATAAAATGAAACATAACATCTTATACATTTATTTATATAACAAAAACATATAACATTCTATTAAATACTTTTAATACAAAAAGAAAAAAGTGAATAAGACAAAAAAAATCAAGAAATAAAATAAAAAAATAAAAGTAAAGTAGAAAATAAACCAAAAAAAAAGAAAAAAAAAGACATTAAGAGGTGTTAAGACACCCCCTCCACATCTAGTCCATAAGAGTTACATGCCTCTTACTGCCTCTTAATGGCCAGAAAAAAATAAACGCTTTTAACAGTGTTTGGATCTTTACTGTCCTGAATGACATGAAAAAAACAAACAGTCTTAATGACCTAAATGTCTGACCGCGTCTGAATGAGTCAGATTAAGATGTTGTTAAGAGGTATTTCTGAAAACACAAACACCACCTTACACGATCAACATTTGAGATAAAGTACATCATAATTTAGGGGTTCCAGCAACTCAAAACCCCTATAATTTCTCTTTTCTTTTCTTTTCTTTTTCCAAAGTGCTTATTATTGGATTAAGCTCGATTCGAATGCTAAAAGGGTGTCATGAGTCTTCTACTCGGCTTAGTTATTAAGTCTTGAGCACCCTTATTTTTGAAAGCTTAATTTTATTCAAGCTTATTTTTTATAGATCCAATCCTTAATCATACCCGATTCGAGTTCACTTGATTGAACAACTTAGTTTAGGGTGGATTTGGATCTATTATTTTTAGCTTATTTTTTAGCATAAAGTTTGTTGCTTTTTAATCTAGCTTATTTTTCTTAGATCTAAATCCTTAATTATACCCGATCCGAGTTCACTTTGATTGAACACCTTAGTTTTGGGTAGATTTAGATCTAAAGTTTTCATCTTTTTATTAGCTTATTGTCTTTAGATTAAAATCTAGCTTATTTTGTCTTTGTAGCTTATTATTATCTTGTTAATCTTAACCCTTGTTTGTTTTGATGTTGATGATATCTATCCAACTTTAAAAAAACCAAATTCCCTCTAGGTCTCTTCTATGGGCGAAAAAATGGCTCCTTCTATTCCATCAATTCTGATCGCATAATCTTCTTCTTTCTTGATCCGAATATCATATAATACTCTTGTTTAATATGTTAATCTTATGATTATAATGATTTAACAAGTTTCTTATTTGATTGATGTTTCTCTAAAGATCTAGGTTGCGATCTCTCATTTAGGGTTTGGTGTTTTTTCGTTCTTTAGGGATCTTTATTAATTCTTATCGACTTTCATTATGGAAGTCAGATAGTCCTTCGTGTATTTATATTATTGCCTTCCTTCAAAGGTTTTTCATGATGAGATAGACGTGGATCTCATAGCTGCTGTGTTGATCTTTTAGTTTTCTTTGTTTAGGGTTTTTTAGGTTTCGTTTTGCTTGTTGCAGTCAAGAATGTCGAATACAAGTGATAAGGGTACTACGTTTGGAGATGGTGCTGCTAGGGTTGGTATGCAGCTTAGAAGTAGTCCAAAGGTGAGTACATCTTCTCCTTTGGTTTCTCCGTCTACTATTATTAACGTGCCCCGAGAACTGTATAGTATTGATGTTGCTGCCACTTTTGGAGTTCCATTAACTACTGTGGGTGACTTGCAAAAGTTAATTAATGATATTGATGTTGGTAAACATGATGAGTTATTATCTGAGTTGACTAATGAAGATCGTATGGAAACCTTGGAAGCATTAGTAACTATATGTAATTCAATTAAGGTTGATCGTAATAATGCTGATGTTATCCCTTGTAAGGTTTCGTATGCTGATGATTCAATTAATCTTAATGTTGATGAATCCACAATACCTAGTGACCCTATCGTTCAGTCTGTGGACATCAATAAGTCAACATCCTATGTTGGAGTTGCGGGTGGAAGTGCAAAGGATCAACCAAATGTTAATTCCAACTTTCGTACCTTGGTGGCTGATCCCGTATTTGATGGTGTTAACAATCTTTTTCCTCGTAAGTTGTTGAAAATGTTAAGTAACTCGCTTTGAACACACTCTATATTAGGGGTGAGCATACGGGACCGGAGACCGGACCGGACCGGAAAACCGGACTTTCTCTCGCCGTCTACTTGCAATGGTTCGAAAGCCTTGCATTGGTTGTTCGTCATTGATGTGTCAAACCTATGAACCACTGACAAGTGCAACAAGAAGATTGGTCCCCAAGCACTCGATAACCAGCCAAGAAATACAAATCTATTCCTATAGGTGTCATGGTCAACCATATTCGTTCAAAAAACTAGCAATCCAAGTTTCACTTCGTGTTCACTAGTATAGTTGCTCTTCATTTTAAAGAAAAGTTGTATTATATTTGTTATTTCTTGCAACTGTGACGTGCAAATGTTTCATTAGACTTTGACTAATTTTCAACCCATTATTAAAAACAATACAAACCCATTAGTAATCAGGTGTGATGGTTTGGTAGTTGTTGCAAATTCCTAATCATGCCCGCCGCAACGCGTGGGGCGTTATCCTCACTTCTGTCTCATCTTCTTAGTATGCAATCAACAATTAGATACAACACGTGTGCCAATTAAATCATTATGCAAGCGACCATTATACGTACCCCATGCGAAAAACAAATTGACACAAGCCGTGTGCATCGCACGGGTCTGCATGCATCGTATAATATAAGATACAGTTTCCACATTCAATGTGGCTGTATTAATGATGTAAAAACGAAAACTCTGTTGCTAAACTGCGTTTTGTAGATGTACATGCCCTTAATTGCTGCTACCATAAAACCAATAGAATGAATGCCAACCGTTCTTCACTTTTAACCATCCACTCATCTTCTCAAAACCTATACAATCCACACCCACATATTTAATAATCATCTTTCATCTTCATCTTTCTCCATGATTCACATAAAACACATGATTTTATATCGGATCTGAATATTCAATGAAATAAAAATCACATATCTCTTATCATTTTTCCTCTTTATCTTAACCCTAGATCTAATCAAATTCATCACGCCTCCACCCCCAAAATAAAACCAGCATCATGTGTTGATGATGTTGATAAACTCATGAATCCTAAATTAAGTTTATACATTTATACGAGAAGCATGAAGTCATGGATTCATTGTTAATTCATTGATGATGCAGGTATGTAAAAAATCTAATTTTTAAATTTAAAAAAATGTTAGTTATCTATTGCAATGATCAGAGACACCTAATGAAAAAAATAGTCTTGGAATAATGAACAGAGATATGCGAAAGTTTGGCTTTATTTTGCTAAATAATATCCTATTTTATTCTATGAAATGTATGTGAAGCTAAATTGTTAATCAATTGATTTTTTTTATTGTTTAGGTGTTGAGTTCAATTATTGAACCTAAGGAATTCTTATAAAGCAAGACACGAAGTCTATAGCAGGTAAATTATTTTATGAATCTTTGTTGGGTGTAATCTGTTGTGATTTTATTATGGTTATGATTAGAGTTCAGTTGTTTTTAAGGTTGAAAACAAAATGCATTGCCTGATATCGAAATCCGCCTGTAGGATGTTAACTTTGTATGCATTCCCCTCTCCTAATGTTTGCAGATTGAGTGCTTACAGATGGCTCACATGGCAAAAGAGATAGTTAAAGTGAATGGTTATTCATAGGGTAATAACATCTTTGAAATTTGAGGTCCTGCATTTTGTAAGAGTTTTGAATTGACTAGCAAACTAAATCGTCGTTTTTACCGGAATGTTACAATTATAACTGTTTTGAAGGGAAAATCCGAAGAGATCGACCTTCCAGTTCCTAAAGTGGATATTATTATTTCTGAATGGACGGGTACTTTCTATTATATGAGAACATCTTATAATATATAAGCATGTATGTTAAGTAGTTTTTCTAAGCATATCTGTTTTACCAACTTTATCTCATATCTTAAAATAAGTTGTATTTTTCCCCTAAGGTAAGGAAAACCAAAAATTCAAACTTGAATTCACCCATAACAATGATATGCTTTTACATCATTTTGGTTACAGATATACTCAAAGAAGGCAACGC
>BQNB010137128.1:0-17899 GCA_026074375.1 Tanacetum coccineum
ATCAGAGTCTTTTGATTTTGTCGGTTTTCTTGGCGAAAACCGAAAAGTTGACTTCGGATGACCTATTTTGTGTAAAAAACGGTTACGGTTTAACCGGGTTTTGGGAGAGTCATAGCTATCGTATGAGAATCACTTTTGATTCGTCTTTCCGCTTTGGAATGGTTATGAGGTCTTTCGGTGCTTTCCGGGAAGTTATCTCGCGTTTAGCATAAATCGTCAAGCAGCACGTACCGACACGGCAGTAAATTTGAAATTGTGTTTATGAGTTTTGGGAGGATTGAAATAAACTTATTTAATGAAATATCTTATAAGTTGGTGAAACGTTGGATAAAACGTGAATCATGGGGGTGTGAATTGAAAGTTATCAGAAAACGGGCGTTTTTCGTGAAATTCGGTAAAAGACTGTAACGTTCGTTAAAGCGAAAACTTTGGGTAAATAAAAAGTGTCAAGTCGTATTTTGAAAGTCGAAACACTTTTAAAAATGATGGGAAAGGTTCGGTTTAGTTTAAATAAAAATTTGTGTTTTTGGTCCTGACGCGACCAGTAACGTTCTTTTTTGAATTTTTGGGAGACTTAAATTATAAAAGGGTGTCAAGTAAATACTTTAAATTATTAGAAATATGATTTTTGACGTAATAAAAATACTAACTAAACCCGGGTAACATTTTTACTTAGCAAGAATTGAGTTTTTAGAGAATCCGACACAAAAACGAGACACCCCGAGCATCATAGGATGCAGCCATCATAAGGATGCTAACCAGTTTAGGACAAGAAAAGAGGAGACACCAAGGCTTACATATTTACTACTGGCGTTCCTTCATGTACAAAACATGATTTTGTCTTAAGCCATCATACATGCATTTCAAGCGACATTTTAAAAATCAAACCAAAATTTATTTTGTCTCTCTGCACCAATTTCTCCACATAATATTCATACATTTCAACCCCACAAGACCCAAGAAACACAAAATTTTTAAAGATTTAGCAAGAACACGGGTTAGTAATCAATAGTGGGTTGGAGTTAGATAGTTTCGGGTTGTAAAAAACGATTTGGGTTTATTTATTCGCGACAAAACCAAACCAAGAACATCAAGATTGTAATATTGTTCTAAATTATGTTTTAGAAGTTGTACTTTATATGGTTCTTATAGTGACTTATGCTAGTTGGTAGTAACTGATCGTTTGTGAAATCGAGTTTTGAAACGCACGAAACGAATGGTAAAAGGGTTGTGTTAATGTCGTCGAACTCAAAAGAACAGAAAAAGAGAATGGTCGCTTATAACATTTGGTTGAGGTGGTCGCAATTTGCTTTTTTGAAGTCTAATATCTTATTTGGGGCCTTATTATTGAAGGAGCTTAAAATAAGCTCACAATACGTGCTTTATTACTGTTTATCTCCTGGTGCTTACTTACGTTTTTGCGCGTAAATGCTAGCTGATTGTTCTGGTTTGGACATCTGGACCACAAATCCCCTCAAAACAACCGATGGTGGGCTTTTTGCTAGTCTCAACACCACCACAAGAGGAAAAAAGGGCTTTTGCCAGTTTATTTAGGCTATATAGACAATTATTTGTTAGGCGTATGCTTATCTCTTATTATGGTTATTGACTTCATTAGCCACAACGCTTTACTTTTGATATCACATAGTACAAAACTCCGGTTTTGGTCCAACAAGTAGAGCAAATGGAATCCCGGCCAACTAACATATCAACCATATTTATTCGACCCCCAATGCGTACAAAACAATTACACCAATTCTACTCTTACGATCAGCGACCGAATGAACATTTATTATCGTAGTGAACACTGAGAACGTATTAAGCACGACATTCAAAATACATCATGTGACTAAAAGTAACTGGTAATATTAGTTTAATAGGCAACCGTTCACAACATGACCTTGGACAACATGAGACCGCAATAACAAGTATAGGCTTGAAGCATTAGATACACGACTAATACAATATAAATACAGTGACTTAAACTCTCTTTGGTTCACTAACACTTGCAACAATGTGACTAAATGGCATATATGGTCAACACTAAACGTTTATGCCACACATTCAATTTAATTGTAGCCAAATCATTACATATTGTCACGTAACTTAATAATTGTGATCTAACAGTTTTATTTATCTGTTAAGCATTGCCAAAGAGCTTAATGTTTTAGTCACATTTACTCAAATGACTGTTGACCAAGATGCCATATAAAAGGTCCAATAAACGTTTTGTCACACAAACATAAAATTCATGTGGTCATTTGATGCAATAATAGTCACAACAAAATACTCATTTTCTTCACTTTAAACATTATAAGAGGTCACACTTATAACTACTTTTGAGTCACTTTATGCTTAGTTGTTATGTGACAAATAATAACCCAGACAGAAATAACCAACATACTTTAGTGTGTGACTAATATTACATAAAGGTCACACAA
Source organism: Tanacetum coccineum (assembly GCA_026074375.1). NCBI lineage: Eukaryota > Viridiplantae > Streptophyta > Magnoliopsida > Asterales > Asteraceae > Tanacetum > Tanacetum coccineum. The sequence continues at coordinate 2,442 of BQNB010137128.1, forward strand.
ACTTTAAACTTCGATGTACGGTCATATGATGATCAATAGTCACACAAAATACCACATTCTTCAATTTAAAAAAACGACCATAATCAGATGGTCCACGACTCTAGTTAACACTTTGGACACTTAAGACTTAGTTGTATGTGATAAATCCCAAAACAGAAACATGCTTATGTGTGGCTAAAATTACAAAAGGTCACACAAACCTCAAATTTAATTGTGACCATTAAATAATCAATTAGTCACACAAATATACATTTCTTCAATTTAACACTCTATGGTCACACCTTATACATTTTTGGTCACTTTATTGCTTAGTTGTATGTGACTAAATACCCAAAACAAACAATGCTTTGTGTGGCTAAATATACAAAAGGTCACAGAACTCATCAAACGCTTCATGTGAGCCATTGGATAATCAATAGTCACACACAAAATTACACAAATTCTTTAAATTAAACACCAGATGGCCACACTTTATTAATACTTTTCTGGTATCACTTATGCTTAGTTGTATGTGACTAAATACAAAAAAAAAACCAATATATTCATACGCGCAAGAAAATAAAAAAGGCGATGTACCCCCCAGCAAGAATATTAACCCCCTATCGATGACCTACCCGTAACAGAAGCAAGCGTGCTTACCATCTTGCCCAGAGTCAACCTATTACGTTTAAATGTTATGCACTTCCTGTTAAATATAGAAGTTTAAAGCTTCATTGTTTTTGGCTAAGTAGATACAAGATGTGCTTATATGGAAACTGCTTATTAGAACCGTGGCTTTTTCTCCCTCTGCTTATTTTCAGCTTGTTTCACTTTTAATAAGGTTTTAATAAGTACTAGCTAGCATTTTTAACTTAGCTTAGCAGTATTAAGTTTAGCCTTTCACACATAAGTTACTATTAAACCAGTTCTAAAACATCATAATAACACCTGAACTTTAAATAAACAACATACACTTTCCATTAAATTAGGATTATCCAGCAAAAAAACTTCTATAACATCCCATAACCTTAATCACAGATACAAACTGAACATTTTAACTCTAAACAACCCTTCATCTGACCCACAAAACAAAAGAAAGCCAGACCCCTACCTTGTCCAACAAAATAGCAGCTTTTTATTGAAATTCTACTGGCTGGTTTTCTTCATTATCTGTTGTTTAATGAATTTAATAAGCTCCAGTACCATAGTACTGTCATCTTCACTTTCCAATTTCAACTCCAACATCTGCAACAACACTTTGTTCATCAAAGGGTACTTCTTTTCTACTAGCATGTGAATGAACATTTCAGTGTCAGTCTTCAAAGTATGAATACCAGATGATTTATGTAACATCCAAGCTACAGTATATCACTTCTCTCTAAGAATTTCCCCATAAATCATCTTCTTCTTTATGGATGGAACATTGTTGTCAAATCTCCCTAAAGTATTAAAATCAAAATCCTTTATGTCTATCTACATACTTGATATTTATCAATCACTAGCTGTATATTGAGCAAGCACAAATCATCTCTGTCAAAAATAGATTAGAACTTGTAACAATTACACTAAAGTACCTATTTGCTCCTTTAATTTGTGCGACTACATTCATATTTATCTCCTCTGGATAACCATCAACCCATCATGTAATGATATTTGACTACACATAATATTCAGAGTTCCATGCAATGAATGGAGACGCTTTGATCACAAGTACTCATAGTTCCCACTTCCTTATGCTCATCAAAAACAATGATCAATAAACAGAACCAAAACACCTCTTTTTCTTTCTGTCATAATTTCTTCATCTCCTTAGCAAATTGATTGACCCAACTTCCTTTACCTAGCCATTTATTCTAAATTTTCCTTCCTTACTTCTTGATTGGACTGCTCAATCTCCTTCCTGCTTAAGGCTATAGCTGTTGGTTCCATTTACTATAGCCTCCCTCTTAATTGGAACCATTCCCTAACTTCTGCTCCATATGTACATAAGTTTGATTTACCTTCTGACCAAACCTCTCATATTATGCCATTATCTCTTCATCAGATAACTTTCGTTCAATTAGTGCTAAAGCCTATGATCCTTGACTGCTTCAGATAGGTTGGACATGTAAGGTTCTTTGGTTGAGTTATGTCATAGGCCTGTTTCTCAGTCACTGAGCTCTCCTGTTTAGCAAAGAACTTCTTTCTCTTATTTAGTTAAGTTCACCCCATCCTTGTTGCAAAGTCTTCTCTCAGCTCATTTCCTCCTATTGAAGAATACTTGGACAATTCTACATTTGACTTAACGTATATCCTAATATGATGTCCCAATCCTCCTCAGTGTTATACTTAGCATTATTGCTAGCACTGTTCACACTTGTCTTTTCTTTTGTGAGCTGATCAGACATTTCTTGCTCCTCTTGCATTCTTTAAAGCCAACAATGATCTCAATGAATTTGTTCCTGCATGCTACTGCATCTGGTTTAAGCTTGTAATCTCATGGCCTTCCTCCAATCCAGCTCTTTCATCACTAGCTGTTTTTTGGAGTTTTTCTTTGAGGGGGAACATCTTCTTTCAACCATTTGGAGCTTTGGGCCTTCACTGTTCCTTAGTAGATTCTTCACATCTTAAAAAATAATATGATTTTGCCATTGATGTCTCACTCATCTGCACAAGGGAGACTTGCAACATAATAACCTCACATCTTCATGAAGTGTTGTTGTCATCGTGTTGTTGGAGTGTTTTTTGGTTCAGCAAGTACTAAACAGATACACCTGCATTAACTACTTCTTCACAGCAATTAAACCCACTTGCTCTGGCATCTCTTTAACATTGTTATACCTTGCCATCCCTAACAACAACCAAACCTCCGCATCAAAGTCATCTACTTCAGATATTAAACCCTTGCGTTCAAAATTCCTATCAATGTTTTGGGATGCCATCTCCTTTATCCAAACTTCTTCTTTTTGGAAGTACCAATCTTGAAGAGTTTTTTAACCCTTAAGTTCTGATCGTTTCTCTTTTCAAACTTCTTGACTCTCTCTTTAAGATAGCAATCTCCTTTCTGAGCAGATCCATTGCCTCTCCAGAACAAAAAGTGAACTTGTCAGTGACAACATATTCACTGCCTTATGCTTATGTTTATATAATGTGGTCGTTCCTCTGGTCGTGTTGTCTGATGATGATGGAATATCAGATAACTGTTCATTAAGAAAGGATTGAGCACCATCTCTCCAGTGAAGCGTGTTGGGGTTCAAAGGGTTTTCCCAGAACCTTCACCCTCTCTGCATGGAATTAGCCAACCAATATACTTGAAACAAAAGGTAGTTTTTATACCTGAAAAATCTTTGTCTTTTACCTTCTCATGTTAGCCAAAAACCTTTTTAGGTAAAGAACAGTTAATTGTTTATAAAAGTCTTAATCCTTAACAGACCCGCTAATAATGTAGATAGTGTACAAACAATATTTTTAAAAATCTGGATCCATAAAAAAATTAGATTAGGATCCAAGTTCCTCAACATATCCATCAAAAATTAATTTTGAGAAATTAAACTTTGACCCTTACGATAAACAAATAACTCTGCTTGATGCGACCTTTGATTGCAAATTTCCTTCAAAGCATTGTGATTTTGAACCTTAAGCAATGCTAGATTGTGTCTATTTACACCATAGATACTTTCCAGTGAGGAAAAATAAAAAGCCTGTATCAAACGAAAGTTTATCAGAATTCTTTCATATCCATCAATGCAAGGTTATCAAAAAATCACAACAGTTGTTAGACAAGTAGTCACATCCTATCATCTCTTAAAAGTGAAAGATCGACCTCCAGTACTGATGTCGATTCTGTTACAACTACACTCTTACTTATAGGCCACAACCTTGGCATTATTTGTGTTTCATTATTCTGTCACAGTTATTCATAGAGTCTTGAGCGTCAGTAGCATTCGTCCAAAACTCTGATAATGGTTACAGTCGTTGTCGCATGTATGTTATATCACCGCGGCATCTACACATGTATCTGTCTGGGGCGATCGGAGAGCGAGTGACATCTAAGTCTAGACGACAATTAGGAGAGTGCAATATAAGGCGTGACGCAGAAGGTGGTTTTGTAGGCGGCTATGTTCGATCGAGCAGAGTCTACATGCATATGATCATAGCGCGAATGATGCGAACGGATGTCCAGTCTCACAGGTTGCTTTAGGGGGATACAAGCAAATCGTGGGGGGAGGGATGCACAATCGCCACATACACACACACGACTCTGATTTATCGCTGTCTCGCCAAATCCATTCTAGGGTCATCGACCACATTGTGGAAACACTCAGGATATGAGCTGGAGATGTGAGTTAGATCTCAGCACCTGAGTCAGACAAGCGCGCACACTCATTCAATTCTGAGTGTATTGAAGGTGAAGGAGCGTCCGTCTATAACAGCCGCGCCCAACTACTAAGCGGCTATGCAACGTCGTACAGAACGAAATTACTCGTGGTAACTGTTCTTTGACGACAATTATTCTTGTCACAGGGATTCACAAGAGATCAGATTAGGGAAGACTTCACACAGTAGGTACGAGGTAGCCTTATACACTCTATCTATCAACACGTGTGAGAAAGACACGAGGAGCCGGATATGTCTGTGGATTAGATATCAGACATTCCTCTATATCACAATCATAGCGCACTCTGAAACATGTAGTATAACACTACACACAGGGGAGGGGAGGCGTCTGGGACTTGATCAGGTTTTATGTTTGAGTGCCCATGTTGGCGTCAATGTGATCCTCGCGTTGACGACAGGAGGGAGGTATCACGCCTTATTGACAGCACACACACCCTCTCACTCTCCACACTCCTTTATTAGATTCCTTAGCAGTTTAATGAAAAAAGAGACTCTCTGACTTAATAAAGGAACATATATAAGAATACTTACTAGTGGTGACGAGAGTGGTGGGTCTATGACGTGAGAGTGACAGCGGTGAGACGTGATGAGAGATGTGGTGGTGACGGGATTTGTGGTGAGATGAGAGGGAGTTGTGGCACGGTTATTTTGTTCTATTGATCTTCCCAGAGGAGTTGTTTCTGTGCTTAATTTGGTATAAGATTCATGAAATTTTTTGAGGGATACATTAGTCATGACGATTTATGAAAATATTTCACGACAATATTCGCGGAGGAAAATACCTTTAGCCACGATAATATAGCAAATGTTGAAAAAATCGCGACTCGATAGCCGGACCGTCGACCTCTCAGTAGCTTATAATCATTTTAGGCGGGATTAATCTGAAAAATACTTTTAGCCAAAAACTCCCGCCTAATACTTACTCCGCCAATAGGTAATTACATGGTCATTTAAAGGGTCATGGGCATTGGGTTGTAGTGGATTATAGCTTCATGTTACGACACCATCAATGACTGGTGACAAGGGATAATTAACATGGGTCCATAGGGTACATGTGCATGGTAGTAGTGGATTATAGCTTCACGTTTATGACACATCCATGACTGGTAAAATGGGTAATTAACATGGGTCAGGGTCATGTGCATTGAGGTGGTAGTAGGATTATAGCTAGTAGTAAATATAACCCAGGGCATGACCGATGATAATGACTAATTCTATATGGGTCATGTAGTCATGTGCAATTATGTCAAATTCCATTAATAAGAATTTACATCTTATGTGGGTCAATGCTGCATTTGGTTTGTAGTTGCTTAGAGTGCTCATGTTACTACATAATCCATGGACGGGAGACAATGTGTAATTAACATGGTCATATGGTCATATGCATTGGTATGTATAGATTATAAGCTTCATGTTAAGACACACAGAAAAATTCCATGACTGGTGACTATGGGTAATTAACATGGGGTCGCATGGTTCAGGGGCATTGGGTGGTAGTGGATTATAGCTTCATGTTACGACACATCCATGACTGGTGACAATGGGTAATTAACATGGGTCATAGGTCATGTGCATTAGGGTTTTATTAGATTATAGCTAGTTTAAATAGAACCCAATGCATGACCGGTGATAATGACTAATTCAAATGGGTCATGGGTTATGTGCATTAGGTTACATTCATTAATAGGTATTTGACATCATATGGGTCATATGCATTGGGTTGTAGTTGCTTAGAGTGGTCATGTTACGACACATCCATGACTGGTGACAATGGGTAATTACATAGGGTCATAGGTTCATAGTGCAATGGGTGGTAGTAGATTATAGCTAGTGTAATGGAACCCATGCATGACCGGTGATAATGACTAATTCATATGGGTTATGGGTCATGTGCATTAGGTTATCACTGGTCACATTCATTAATGGGTATTTGACATCATATGGGTCATATGCATTGGGTGTTCACGGGGCGGTTTGGTTCAGTTTGTTGGTAACAATCATGTATAATATGCACGGTTCGGTTCGTGGTTAACCGTCAACAAATAAAAACTAACAACCTTAACCGAACCATTATACTCGGTTTTTTTTGGTTTTTGGTTTTTTTCGGTTTCAAATTTAAGCGGTTATCCTTTCACTCGTTTCACAGTGTTTTGGTTTTGAACACCCCTAGGGTCATAGCTGTGTTGGGTTTGTAGTGGCTATAGTCGCGTGAAACGTATAATTGTTAAAAAAAGGTACTTAACGAAATTGGAATCACCGGGTTGAGTAAGTACTTAACGAAATTGGAATCACCGGGTTGAGTTTTTTTTTTTGTAGTTATTTTTTTAATTAAATTTATGGAAATCTTAATTTAAATTTTTGTAGCTTTTTTAACATTTTTTACTCTAACTTTTTTAGAAAATTTAAATTTAAAATTAAATTTTTTAAATTATGTAATAGAATAATATTGTTTTTATGGAGGTTTATTTTTGTGAAAAAAGTGTAAGTTAAGGGGTTTAGTTTGTTCTTGTTTTGGAGTGTAGGGTTTTAGTTTTGATATTATGGGAATTATGGAACTTTCATGTTCATTGCGAATGTTAGAAGCCATTAATATCCTGGTGTGATAAGCCTGCGTAATTAACTGCAGCAATGATGGTTCATCTTGCCACTATCTCCACCATACACTTCCCTAGTTTTATACCCCCCCCTACCCATATTTTGTTTCTGAGCAACCACTTTCCCCTAGTTATTCCATTTCCATCATCTTAATCTCTTCTAATTTAACCAAAACCCTAACACTAACCATTGCAGGAGCGAGTGGAAGCATCAGTTTTTGTTGATGAATCTTTATCGACTAGAGTGGTAGACCGATTACAAACGGATTATCTGAAGTTATTTGTGACTCAACAGATTGCAGATCGGCGTGGGTTTATTGCGAGGATGTGGCCTGAAGTCAACATCGCAAGGAATGAACTTGGGCAGTTGAATGCCCCTTATACTGAGGCTGAAGCTTCAGAGGATGTTGGGGACGTGTGGGACACCATTATGTGTTTGAGAGATGAGCATCGTAAAGCGGAGGCGAAGCTGGCTGATTTGCAACACTGGCTCACTAACGCAGAAGAGGAGATTGTGGAGAAGCAGAAGCAGTTGAAGTGAAGGAGGAGGATGGGTTAGGGTTTGTGTAGGGTTCTTTTGTTTGGGTTTTAGTATTAGTTGATGGTATATTTGGTTGTCTGAGGTGTTTATGTGAGCAGCTTTTATTTTGTTTTATGATGTTTAAGCGTTGTGCATGTTGTAATCCTAGTAACTATGTGAAGCTTTTAATTATAATATGAATGGGTATGGTATGTTAATAACCTGTTAAGTATTTTTTTGTTTGATTATTAAGCTCCTTGATTGGAAGTGTAGTATGCGCTTTTGTGAGCCATCTAATTAGTTTTTTTCAAAACCAAACACAGGTCTTTGGTTAGAAAAAGAATAAAAAAAAACGAAAGATGACTTAGAAACGTTTTACTTTCGTATAGTACTTCCTTCTCGTTGCATTTCGTTTTCGTTTTATACCAATATTTATGGTACTTGTAAGATTCCATAGGGTGCATTTGAATTGGGGATCCGTTAACAGTTTGTGTCGAAGGATGTTTTTGATTCTTTGTTTATGTTTTATGCTTGTCGTAACTGGCCGTAGTGACTAAAGGTTTTTAGGCACGGGGTTATAGCCACGACCGAATACCCACGATTGGTTTTCAGACTATATGGATGAGTGTATAACCATGTAAGATTACCACTTTTTAATATGTTAATTATCATAAAATTATATTTTTTTTAAATAAGTTAAATTGTTAATAACTTTTTAATAATAAATGATTGCATCTTTTTGAGACTAACTTAAATCATTAATGTCAAATTATCCTAAATCAAAAAATTTAAATTTGTAGCCAAATTGCAGCCAAAATTTTTAAAACTCACATAGGTAAGATAACGTTTTTCTTTTTCCTCATTTCATCATTAATACCTTTTCAACTCCAAAAAAAAAAAGGCTGGCAACCAAAACATAAAGAATAACATCTCTTTTTACAACCATTAATTACCACTTTTACTTATTTTCTTTTACACATTTGCTGCTGAAGTAATCATGGACACTCAAGCATTTTTGAGATGGCCAGGCTCATTATGGGCTAATTATGATAGTTTATAATGAAATTGAAAATGAACGAATAGGATATCATTCAGAGGAGTATTTTTGATGATGCGCATAAGGAAGATTAAAAACAAACCATTCAAATGGAATGTAGTTATAGAGAGGCAATACCATTTTATATAAGTTTCGCATGGAATATGGATAACCCGTGAGTAAAGCAGAGTGTAACCTTCGATGCGTTGAATAGGATATCATGAAAACACAGACAAAGTTTCCCCGAGTTTTTTTAGGAGACATGGTTCGTGAGCCATATAGGTTTGAAGATTCTAGCATGGAACAAGGTGGGTTCAGAAGCAAGAGATAAACTATGGGATGAAATCACGGTACACATTTAATATTTTTGAACCCAATACTACATAAGTTTATCCTGCATTTACATTAATTCAACTAATCACAACATTCCTGTTTAACCTTTGCAGCGATATAGCTTTTAATGTTGACTTGACAACCAGAAAGCCTGTATGAATCATTCTTGTCAACTTCCTAAGGAATTTCAGAACGAAATTGAGACGAACAATACATATTGTCCCCAACCAAGATACACTTAAAAGCTAGAATGGAAGTCCCGGCCGAAGTATACTGCATTTTAAAGCGAAGAATGGGTTCAATTTGTAAAGTACAATCGGCCACCCAGCTTACAAAGGATTTTAATTAGTCATTTTTATTTAAGTCCCAATATATCTTTCATAATTTTGCGTGTTTCATAAATATTACATCTAACACCTTATGATATGTTGTGTTGCAAGGTGAAATCAGCTGGCAAGGTAAAAATGTGCGCTATCCAATAACATATCCGCATACAATGAGGACGAGGTTGAACGCACTATGTGAAATAGAAATGGTAAGATTACACATTTGCATTACATAGCATCATATATACTTCGTTTATATTGGTTTAACTATCTTGTATGTGTTTGATGTTTAAAAGATTGCAAAAAAAAGAAAATTGAACCAATGAAGAACCCCTCTCGTGGTACACTGTAGAGTGAAAGGAAGGGTAAACAAAGACAGATGATTATCCAGTAATATGAGATTAATCAGTGGGAGAAAACTTAATTTGCTGCAAAATTTTTTTATTATGTTTCATTTTAGTATAATAACCTATTTCCCATATTTTGTGGTGCAGAAAGAAACCCGGAGACAAGATCAAAAGAGGAACCTTGATGGGTGATTCAAGGCATTGATGCATAAACGAGTCGTATTAGGTAAGGAAAAGGGAGGTTATTCAAGAGGAGTGGGAAGTTGGTGTACATACAAGAGGTACTTTTTGCTCTCTACGAAGTAAACAAGCAGCTTGATGAAAGAATTTTGTTACTTACAAAAGTCAACTTGAATGCCTAGCGAGACGTAAACGTCAAGAGAAAGAACTATTAATCCAGATTATGTCCCACAAGAGTCACAACAAGGGATTGGTGACTACACGAAGACATCAGCTTGGACATGCACAAGGGGCAGTTGTATGGCAATGCCAACTCAATTGACACCACCCCAACTGATAAGACATTTTTTATGATTTGCTAACAATTTTATTTCTAATTAACGCTAACAAACACAATCATATAGATAGCAGGTACATCTGGACTAATACCCTAAGGACCCTCCTTTTATACACCAAAGAGACCTAATGGGCTACAATAAGTTATCCCAATATAATATTTTCCTATATAATTCATGCATATCTAATAAGCAGTAATAACACAACAGTACTAGCTTATATATAATAGTCTTAACTCAGAGCAACATTAATATACTAACATTTGTAACTAACACTAGCAGTACTAACATTTGTACTAGCAGTACTAAACATTTGTACTAGCAGGCATAATGACGTTGGTATATTTTCTCAGTCTCAACCGTCCAGTCCATAACCATAACCAGCAGCATTATCATCGGCAGAACTAAAATCCTTTAATCCCAACACATTTCATAATTTATCTTTCTGCAGGGGTCTCTGGTGGATATTCTCCAGTAAATAGCATTGCAATGAGGAGGGCGAACAACAGTTGTTGATGTGATCAAAATGATGCGAGCATTCGTAAGGAAATGCAAAAAAGGGAAGTAATTATAAAACATCCCCCTAGTGTATTTTTCGAAACTTCTACATACATGTCCTTATAATTTACCGGTGTTTTAATATGCATACAGACACAGTTAAATCTGTGGTATGCAAAAAAATGACTAGATCAAGTCCGAAAGGATTCTTCAAGTCAAGATTCCCATTCCAAAGAAAATGTGTCGGTACTACCACAAGTATGTATTTCAACATGTTCATACATTCTTTTGTTTAATTAATTTCTAATACATGCATGCAACAAATCATTTTTTTAGGCAATAAAGTGCAGACTGTGGCACTTAAAGAAATCAACTATTATTGCTGAGAGTACCGTATACAAGAGTGATGGGAACAATAATAGCTCAATAACAAAAGCACACCCAAGTGATTGCTACAAATGTTTCATTGTGAGATTGAATCTCTAGTCGATGCAACATATTAATACCAGATGTAGGAATAGACGGTTGCACAACAGTTTTGGATGCATAGGTGGTTTTTATTTTGCATGGCCAAAGAATCAGAGTTGTTTGGATCCAAAGGTACATACACCATGTTTCTATGAACACAACTACAATAAAATATAATTCTTCATATTAATTCAGTGTTTGATACACTGTCGACAATTTTGTTTCCTGCAGTCAACACCAACAATTACAGAACAAAATGATCACTGGTGAGGGAACAAAACAGCACCTAAATGTACAAACGAAACGGTCTAAAAACGATTACAGTCTCTAGTGATGCCATCAAAAGGGAAGCTAAGAATGAGGATCATGCTGAAGTGCCTTAGTTTTATTGAGAAGTTTAGTCATATACGACATTACAATTTTATATTTGGTTCAGTTCTATACATTCCAGTTTTTATTGTATTTGAATTTATTTTGATATATAATATTGATTTTGTTTTCTTCGTGATATATATGATTTCTTAAATGTGACTAAAGATCAAATGGTCACACTTGTTTAACACTTTTGGTCATTGTTTGCTTAATTCTTTATGTGACTAAATATTACAAAAGGCCACACAAACATAAAATGTTATTGTGGCCATTAGATGATTAATAGTCACAACAAAATAACACAATTTCTACACGTTAAACACCAATGTCACACTTTTAACATTTTTGGACACTTTATTGCTTAATCTGCTATCTGTGACAAACCACCCAATAATGAAAACATGGTCTTGTGGCGACTTAGGATATTAAACATGGCCAACACAAACATAAAATTCATGTGGCCATTGTATGATCAAAGTCACACCCAAATAACACATTTACTTCACTTTAAAACTCATATGGACACACTTATTAGCACACTTTTTGTCCACTTTATGCTTAAGTTGTATGTGACTAAATAACCCAAACACACATCTTTGTGTGACTAAAATATTACAAAAGGCACACAAACATAAAAATCATGTGGCCTATTATGGGATGATCAATAGTCTGCAACAAAATACATAAATTCTTCACTAAACACTATATGGAAAAACTTATAACACTTTGGCTACTTTATGCTTAATATATATGTGACTAAATATAAAAAGGCCCACCACTAACATAAAATTCATGTAACCATTGGATGATCAATAGTCACACACAAAATATCACATTTTTTTCAATTTAACACCACCATGGATCATGCTTATTAACACTTTTGTCAACTTACTAGCATAATTGTATGTGACTAAACACCCAACAAGAAACATGCTTTGTGTGACTAAGTATTACAAATGGCCACCCAATACTTAAACTTCCATGTTGCCATATGGAAGAACATTAGTCACAACAAAATACACATTACTTTCCATTAAAACAAATATATGGTCACACTTAATTAACACTTTTTGTCACTTATATGCTTAGTTTGTGTGTACTAAATACCCAAAAAATCCATCTGGCTTTGCGTGTGGCAAAAATAATTACAAAATGTGTCACACAAACCTCAAATTCATGTGGCCATATGGATGATCAATAGTCACACAAAAAACACATTTCTTCAATTAAACACCCATATGGTCACACTTATTAACAACTTTTGGTCCCATTTATGCCTAGTTGTATGTGACTTAAATACCCAAAACAAACATGCTTTATGTGGCTAAATATTACAAAAGGTCACACAAACATAAAATTCATGTGGCCATTGGATGAACAATAGTCACAAAAATACACATTTCTTCACTTTAAACACCATATGGTCACACATATTAACACTTTTAGGCCACTCTATTTTAATTTGTACTGTGACTAAATTACAAAAAAACACGAGTATGGAGCAACAAAAGGCAAAACTTTTGTTGTTGATTAACAATTTTTTCCGTCCAACTAAATTGTACCTACTTAGTCACACAAAAAACTGGATACGGACACTAAAAAGCTTTCTTATGTGTTGACTAAACTCCAATATCGTGACCGATTGGCCCTACGGTCGCAGGACCTTTTGTCACATACGAAATGTTTTTCGCGTGTGTGACTAAATAGTATAATAGTCAACATTTTTTGGTATGGACCAATACCACTTTTTGTACTATAAATTTTTTGGCTTAATTGGCTTATTATAGCTTATTTGCTCATCGGTTATATATGTTTCACGCTTATGTTTTGGTTTACGACGTTTAATATTTTATTTTTTTTTTTTATTTTTTTTTTTATTTTTTTTTGTATTTATTTTTTTTTTTTTTTTTTTTTTTTTATATTAAAATTTTGTTTGAGCTATGCTTGTGGTGGTTTCGACTTATATTTTGGGCTATGGCTTATTTGTTTCGACTTATATATGATTTCGGGCTTATAGTTTCGGCTTATTTGGGTTCGAATTACATTTGGTTTTGGGCTTATTAGATTTTGGCTTATAATGCGAGCTTATGGCTTATTTAATCCGGCTTATATATGCGAGCTTATAGCTTATTTATTTCGGTTTATATTTAGGCTTGTAGCTTATTGGGTCTCGGCTTATATGATGAGCTTATGGCTTAATGGGTTTCGGCATATAATGGGGCCTATGGTTATTGGGTTCGATTTATATATTGGGCTTATGATTTAATTTGTTTTGACTTATGTTTTAGACTCATGATTTGTGGGGTTCCAGCCCATTCGATTCGGCTAATTGGGCTTAAGGCCCATTATATTTAAACTTGTAACCGGACTACATTTTAAGTTTGGGCTAAACTTAAAACTTTAATGGGCCGCGAGGCCCAATAGCAAATAAACTGGTTAATGGACTTGTTTTAACAATCGGACTAATTAAAAAAAAAACCTTAATGGGGCATAAGGCCCAATGTCTAATAAATGGACTCTTGGACTCAAATTTGATTTAAAATGGCAAGTTGGACTAAATAAGATGTAATGGGCTAACTTCGGGGCTTTTGAGCCCGATAAGGGAAAATATTACACTTAAAAAATGTTTGAATAAATACTTGTGTCAAACCAAACTAAAAGATAAAAAGGTGACTTTTGTAAACAAAAAGTGTCGAGATTGAACGATTTAAATCCCGAATATAATAAGACGATAGAATTTTCTTTATACTTATTCCGCCTAGCCCGGTAAAAAGACGAAATAATAATAAAATATTATTTTATTCTATTTTATTTAAAGTAACCATATATATATATATATATATATATATATATATATATATAGACACATACACACACACATATATGTATCGATATATATATATATATATATATATATATATATATATATATATACACACACACACACACACACACACACACACAACACGTACATATATGTATCAGTAACGCCTTCGAAATGCTATTCGTTTATTTTGATCTTGAATAGCGTATTTCTCGTCAGATTTCTAGACATTGTCCTTTGTTTCGTTTTCATTATTGCATGTTCTTGAGTATTCGGTGTCGATGTCGCACTTAGCCTAAGTGCATTGAGTCGTTTTTGTGTAACCACCACAAAACCATACTTTTCAAGGGTAAACGTTTTGTAATGAGGATATGAATTTGGAAATAAGGATAAAGGTTTTGTGAAATGGATAAGGATTTCGTGTGAGTAAAGGACGAACGTTTGTACAAAAAGATAACTTTGTACAAATATTTATGAGGTAAAATTTATGCTAGGTCGTGGCCAGGTACTGCTGAGCGTGCGTTGAGATTATTTGTGCGTTGCTTATTATGATTTGTGCGGTTGCTATCTATGGCTATTGAGGTGAGTTCTCGTAGCCCCACTTTTTACTGTTTTTTCCGTTGGAGGAAAATGATACTCAAATGTGATTTGAACTATTTTATGAACTATGCAAAACGTGATTTCGTTTTTAGGACAATCTATGTGCTTATGACTGCTATGTGAATGATATGCGTTGGTATGCTATGCTGTGTGATCTTTCTGTGTGGTTCTTCACCCTAATTAGCTCCAACTGGTAGGCTTTAGGTGTGGTATGTCATCGAGGTAGCTACCCTAAGAGCATTGGTACGTGCTGGTGATCAGACTAGCGGGGATGATAGGTCTGGGTACATGATTAGCGAGGATGCTAATTCATGGGTTTGTTTGCATATATTCACTGTCATATAGCATAATTGTCCAAACCTGTTAGAAACACAAAAAGTATCGATCACTACTAATATAGTTAGTCATATCTCGTAGATTAATCCAATGTAATGTTAGTAAGCTAACCGGGCCAAAGACACAAGGAAAGCCCATGGCCGGTTAGCTATGATGTATAAATACACTCTCTACACATGGAGATGGTGTTGGTTTGGTTGGTTGGTTCATTTTCACATAATCTAATCTTTTTTTCTTTGTTACTTTCTCTCACTAGAACCTCCCTCCCATCCACTTTCTCTCTTTAGAATTTCTTCATTGTTATTTGGTGTTATAGATTGCTAAAATATTCTA
>BQNB010137130.1:0-17899 GCA_026074375.1 Tanacetum coccineum
GCATATCCTCAAAATATATCCCTGTTACATGTAGTAACTTTACCGTATATATATCAAAAAATACTAATGATGGCCTTTTAAGAAAAACAAATACTACTAATGTATTGAACGTCTTACATGTGGATTTCTGCTGATCAACTATATTGGTTTCATCGCTGTTGCATTATATATGCCTCAGGTTACCACACCACAGTTTCATGCTTAGGGTTCCCTTGAGGTTAATGAAAAATAGCTGTCTCTATGTAGGTGCTGAATTAAATGAATAACATATAAACAAACATTAAACGCAGCGGAACAAGCACCTATCAACGGATCCATAGAGTCATATGATCAATCAAAGAAAAACAAGAAAAGTAATACCTTTGTAGCGTGATCGGTAGAATCAACCGGTGACCTTCTCCCTAACATGTAACACCAAATGAAACCAAGTGATCAACAGAGATCACCTCTATGATGTATCCACACTACACTTCCTTGTATACCAATTGATGCTAGTCTTAACCCCGTAACTATGGAATTCACCTTGAATAAACTAGATACAAAGTAATAGAAAACAAGAACACAAAAACCCTTATTTAAGAGTGTATGTGCCGTGTGTTTTTATAGGGAGAATGGGAGAGGGATCTTTGGAAAGTTGTTATCAATCACATTTATTAGGAGATCACAATTAGGAGATCTTCTATATATAAATTTGACTAAATAAAAAACAATCTTATCCCTTTCATAAGCCATAAGTGGCCGACCCACCCCTCTAAAGGTCCAAATGGGCTTGCCATTTGTTTTCCAAGTCCAATAAACTAAGTCCGTTACTTATTTATTAGAGGCCCTATATTGATCCAGAGTTACGTTGGTTATTTATATATCGTAAATACAAAAAACACGATATATAAATGGTACCTTAGTGTGTATGTGTGTGACCCTATAGGCTCACATGTGTCTAGCCTTAGTTATTATGACACGAGCATACTCCAACAGCTCTCACTTGCGCATGTCAAAATAATCAAGTAATTATATAAGCAAAGGTTAGCGTCTAGCAACACGCTAATGCCCCTAGAGACATATAAGGGTAGTTTCTTAAATATCTCATTTAAAATGGTTTAGGTATCAATCATCCTTTTGTTATAGATACTATGTTGAACATCTGACATGGATCATTAGTCATTCTAATGTTTAACAATTCTGTTTCTCGATATAGACATTGAACTAGATTACCAAATCAATCAAGTATCATCTTAATTATATTTGGGTGCAGCCACACATACATCTGTTTAAATCATCGAGGGGCCCAGTAGTATCTTACTCTGTAACATGTGGAGAAACAAATCCTATTTTGACTGCATGTGTCAGTTATGTGTTTCATATCCCTCCTAAAAATGGCCTTTATAGCAGCATTCAACCGGTCAACGTTGAACCATATCAAAGATTGACATTCCACACACACAAAACCTACTTGCATCTCAAGTCTAAGGATGAGAGACATAACCACTTGCGAGATTCACTATTGACGCCGATCCATGTAGTGAATACTCGTAGGTTGGGTCAGTCCAATGTTCATCCAATGAACAACATATGAGTTTGGCGGTATCATCCTTTAATATTCATACTATATGAATATGACCAAAACACTCACATTTGCCTTATTTCAATGATACTCCCGTATCATCAACTGACAATGGACGATTTAGAATAAATAAATTATTCATGGATTTAAACATGCTAATATAGAACACAGTTGTATAAATGAAGACGATCATACCAGGTATATCAATTCATTGCTTAATACAACTGCTTAACGTTCCATTATCCAAATATATATATACGTATGGACTACGAGTAGGTCGGAAGTTCAATGTTCCTAGCATGATAAACATGTTTGGTACAAGACATTAACTTTGTAAAAGTACCAACTAAGTTGTCATCTGAGTGAACTTTGAGAATACTTGTTTCAAAACTCACAAGCAGTAAAGGTTTTGAATAATACGATGATTGTCATTTTGTATATGTGCGTTCATGTGCTATTACAATAATACTAGCATCGCCACAATACATTACATAGGTTGTTTGAAGCAAGCAAAACCACCTATATAAGACAATCTTCTTAACAGCTTCCTAAACTGTGAGTATTCTTTATTATTGTCTTGAATAGTGCAATAATGCTTTCAATCAAGCTCGTCTAGTCAGCAAAATTATCATTTACGCTAAAATCCTGCTATGACTAGGATTGAGAATCATCTCAATAAAAATAAGCATTAGTGTATAAACTCAACACTAATCTCCTTACTAAAATCCGTAAACAATAAACATGTCTTTAGTCCTTTGCAGGCCTTTTATAATGTTCTTTTAATAGTAGTCTAATGACTTTCACTTAGTTACTATGGTTGTCGATTCATCTTGCATTCATGCAAGTGTTACATTTAGTCTAATGCATATCATGACATACATAATGAAACTTTGAGTCTTGCTCAATGATGTGTCATGTTGTGTTAGACTTATTAATTGCGTATGTTTATCCTAATAAATATTTGTTCCAAGGTTGTATGTTTTATTTCGTATATCTCTTGATAGAAACATTATTCCAAACTAAGGATTAAAATCAAGGTTAGGTGAAATATCATTTCTAATATGTTGACAACATATGAGATATAAGAAAAACAAAACATTAATGCTCCGACTAGCTTTAAGGTGTACCCAGAAGTTATCTTTGTTTCAATCAAAATCAAATTATTGATTTAAACTTAAGATTTATGTCCTAATGGCATGATCTAATCTACAACTTGGATTTTTTTAGCTACTAATTTCTAATAGATAATTTGGATTCAAAAACCCTTTTGATTACACAACGTCCTCGCAAAGGTAATCACTCAAGAAGGATTTTAGACATCCAATTGCCATTTTGATATTCATGAAATCAAGTATGGTAATTAATATCTTTATTCATTTAACGCTCACAAAAAAAGAAGCTTTAATCATACTCAATCACTTGAGTATAAGTAAAAACCTTACAACAAGGTGTGCGTGTAAATGTGTACATTTCTGTCCATATTAGTCGTCTCCTAGAAGAAACAATTTAACCTCTCAGTCTTACCGATTGGTGAAAGATCAATCAAATTCCAAAAATAATTTTCTTTCATGGACTACATCTCAACATTTATTATGTCGTTCGCTAGTGCGTTCAGAAGGTTGTGTAAGAAGAGGCTTTCTCCAAAACAAATGCTCCCACTTGCTTCGTGTAATAGGAGACTTTCTCCAAATACGCAGCAAGTCGAGTAACAATAAAATTGTTCTTGTTTGGGATGTATATACTGACAGTTCTTGACTCTAGTTTGCTAATAACACGCTTAACGTGATCTCAACAAATTCAGAACTTTAGTTAAGACTTAATGGGAGTCTTCCCATTCCATAACCTGATGGTGTCTTAGTTACCTTCTTGGTTGGAACCATATTGAGTAAGCACATGGCGTTACTTAATTTTGTTTACCTTGATAAGATTAGAGGTGGGGTAGTTAAAGTTATCAAAAATCAAACAATATCAACAGAGTTTGATTTTACACATCAGACATACCATAGCGATGTGGTATTCTATGAGTAATGGGATTATGAGACAGTATCACAATTCCTTAGATAACCTAATACCCTTTGGCTCACATACTTGCCAATTTGTTTAAACATAATGGCATTAACAGTAATTTCAAGCCAATTGCATGCTATAACATAGAATTCTTATAGAAGTTCAAGGATTTTATGTCCATGTCTTAACAAGAAGACATAAAACGTTAATCACTATCTTCACGTTATAAGTCTGTTAACATTTCAATGACTTCATGTACATGTCGTGACAAGGAGACATGACAAGTCAATTGCTTACTTTATAAGTCTTTGAACAGTTCAAGGACCTGGTGTTTATGTCTTTACAAGAAGTCACAAGCATATGAAATAAAGTATTATTCAATAGTCTTTTCAAGTTAATTACATACTTCTTATTGATGTCTTTACAAGAGGACACAATCATATTGGCTAAACCTTTTAGTGAATATGATGAAGTAGGTATTCATTATTTCTTGACACTGGTTCTAAGTAAGGCAACATACATCAAGGTTTATAAGTCCTAGTAGAATATTAGCTTTCTTACCTTGCGGTTAAGAAAAACCATTAGTCATATTGATATGTGTTGTACCTTGCATACAATTAAGATTTCTCCCACTTATGCATGACACAACATCAAGTATTTATACAAACAAATGAGCATAATATAAGTCAGGTTACGATCCTGAGACTAGTGGGTTATGAGTCCACCACGCTTTCGTTTGTTTTTATGAATAATATGACAATGTCAAAAATATGATATGATTTAAGTCAAAACTAAAATCACATTTTTATCATAAGTATATATAGAACTTTATTGTTTAATAAGCAATCGTGCATATACATTGTATAGATAACATTTTAGGCAACGACATCAGAAAAGCGACAAGTTATCTAATAGAATAATATGCAATGATTCTTATAAAACTATGATGCTTCATATATGAAAAGTAATGTATTATTTCAAGACAAGCTAGGAATAAAATGGGTCACTTATAAAGCGATAAGCTCGTAGCTCCCACTGAATTTAGACAACATTACATGTGCGTCTATATCAGTAATAAAATGCATTGCTCCCATTGGATGAGACAACATTAAATGTGTGTCTATACCAATGAAGTGGAAGTAGCAATTTATTTACTTTTCTACTCTTTGAATATCTGCACATTATCTCTAATGTGAGCCTCACGGACTAGTAACATGTATTTAGATATTCAAGGAAGTGCATCAAGTTCTACTATATATATATGATGGACTAGCCATCAATGCCATTCTTTAACTTGAAAGTTTTGCATGCAATTCCTCCTTATATATTACCTTAAGGTTGGGTAAAATCTTAGGAAAAATATCAAGTTAAGGAAAACTACTAAAAAACATGCTATTAATTTCCTTTTTCTCTTTCGCGATTCATTGAGATTTCCTTTTCTAATTATTAAAACTCATATCATGTCTTGACGCTTCAAGATGTATCATTTTGGTGGCTATAGAATACATGTTCTCTAATCATCAAAATAAGATGTGCAACCGTACGTAACTGTTAGACTTTTCAAGATAAAACGATTTCTCGAGTAAGTATGCTTTGAGTTTGATTAGGATTGGCAAATTCAAGTGTTCCTATTATAGCTTTCTCATACAAGTAGAAAGGATAGGACTAAGTCTTTTTCTTACAAGGAAAGAAGACTTAGTTTGTCTTCCTCTAATAAGGAAAGGAAACAAACTTTTGTTTATGGTTTGTGTTGCATAAATGTCATTAATAGAAATTATAAAGTATAATTTAGTATTTTCAATAATTATCCTTTTAAAACTAACTACCAAAGTTTATAATATAAAACAAATAATTTTACGAAAGGCTAAGATCCTCATTGAGGTTCCACCATCACATCAGTTGATCTGCTAGCAATGATAGATTCAATAGGTAGGTGACGTTCACCAATTGCAAAAACCTGTGCAATTCTTAGACCATATGGGACTCATGACATTTGTAACCGGAGAAACAATGTCAAGCTGGCATGTTTAGTCCCATCCTTGCCTCGAGCCAAGGTCTCACCTGCTTAACTCGATTAAGTCATCCAATGCGAGAACATGTGAGAATATATCTAGGTCTCACGCATAGAGAATAATCACCTTGGGTTATAGTTCACCTACGTCTCACGCAGAGTAAAAAGCAAATGCAAGTGTTCTCAACCAATTGGACGGCATGACTTAAATTTGACGGGTATTATTTTTGATAAATACATGATCAAAAAGTGTGTACGAGGAAGCATGCATTCATCCTTCGTAGCACAAGTTAAAAACTATTTTTTAACTTAAGTCTAATACTTGTTTTATATCTTTTATGTGTGTCAAGTTGTTCATTTTCATGACTAATATATAACCTAGGTGGAATAAATATTAGTTTGAACAATACATAAATTAAATAACAATCATAACATTTATTTAGTGTTATTTATATAAAAACAAGTGTTTAGTCTCAAATCATATTTAAACTTTAAACTAAATCAAATATTTAGTTTCTAAAAATGGTTTGTGTTTTATTTTTTGTTTTATAAAAACGTTTGCATGTTTATATACATTCCAAACATATATAAAAGCAAACAAACAAACACAGCCACGAGTATACAAAGCCTCAACCGATGAAAAAACCCATGCTTGGTCTCGTGAGCTATCACGAGAGCCAAGAATTCAACTAAAGGGTTAACCACAAAACCACAAGGAGGGCTCCCACTTGCTCTAAGAACCATCATGAGCAAGTGAACCCCTTAATGAATATGATGCCCAAAACTGCCATAAAATATCAGCTGACTTGACGGGCTTGAAACTCCTAGAAGGACTCTTCCCCAATCTGAGCTCGAGTTGAAGAAGTTGTATCCCCATGAGTTTTTCACCTGCTCCTAAAAATTCAGCCTCTAACTCCTTATAGAACTCCAGGAAATCAATTTTTAGTGGAGTTTACTCCAACAGCTCCGAATTTGACTTTATGCCTTTAACTTTTGCGCCATTCGAATCCAAACATCGGTTACAATAATTTTATTATTAAATACATTTATCATATCATGTAACTACTATAAAGTGCCTAAACAATGGCAAAACCCAAAACTAAAATTAAATGCAATATCAAGCGAATCAAGTCACAAGTGGTCAAGATTTTCATCGGCTTTGCATACACAACACAATAATACCATAATATCATGTATTAACAAGTTTTTGGCTAAGTCCATGGCTAAACACGCATGTATTTTCCATGGATACAAAATAGTTACAAGAAATAAATTGTTTAGCCAATGATTCGAATAAATAATTTAACTAGAATTAAAACCCCGATTGGTACGTGTAACCAATGGCTTAAGGATCACTTAGTACTGTATTAAAGACCTTATAATGACCATATTAATTAAGAAAATAATGCCCAAAGGGCTGATTTAAAACCGATTCAAGAATCGTTCCAAAACGCGCGATTTAGGCCCTTTTACACGTACCCGATAACAAAACCAATTAAAGTATGCATAACAAATGGCTATGGGATCAAAAAACACAGATCATAAGACCTTATGTGGGTTAAATTAATTCTAAAAATAAGCCTTAGGGGCTGTTTTAAAATTATCCTTTTGATTCCATTAAAAAACACGCGTTTTTAGCCATTTTTACGCATACAAGATGATCATATGACATCATATGATGGCTCGTGATACCACTGTAGGTGATTTTACAATTAAATAACATATTATTAACAATTAAACACAACGGATAAATCACCAATCTACAGATCCATAGAGTCATATGATCAATCAAAGTTAAAACAAGAAGAGTAATACCTTTGTAGCGTGATCGATAGAATCAAATGGTGACCTTCACCTTAACACAACACATCCAATGAAACCAAGTGATTAATAGAGATCACCTCTATGATGTATCCACACTACACTTCCTTGTATACCAATTAGATGCTAGTCTTAACCCCGTAACCTTGGAATTCACCTTGAATAAACTAGATACAAAGTGATTGAAAAACAAGAACACAAAAACCATAGAAAGAGTGTTTGTGTGTCGTGTTTATAAGAGAGAAAAGAGGAGAAGATATATGGTAAATTGCCAATCAAATAATGAGAGAATATCTTATATTTATTTACCATAAAAACTTGATCTTATCCTCCTTTTACTCCTTTATAGGCCGGCCATCATATGGGCTCAAATGGGCCTCCCATTTGATTTCTAAGTCTAATAAATTAAGTACTATACTTAGTAATTAGAAGCCTAATAGTGATCCTGAGTTACGTGGGTTATTTATATACTATAAATACAATAAACACGATATATAAAATGGTACCTCAGTGTATATGTGTGTGACCCTATAGGCTCACATGTGTTTAGCCGTTTAATTATTGATTATGACACGAGCATACTCTAAAAAATCCACACAACATTAATTTCTTCATAAAGCTAATTGGAGTGAAGAAATTCTATGATGGTATACTTGTGAAGATTCAGGAGAACCTGATTGACATGTTGACAAAGAACAAATTGGGTAAGGGAAACAAAAGGTTGAAGGGAAGAGACTGGACCGATGATGATGTCATGAAATCAAACTAGATGGTAAGAAAGATTGATCAGACACTAAAGCACAAAGAGCATATAAGGAGGCTCGAGGAGTATGTTGGAGGAAGACCCAAGACTGTTAATCCCCGTACTTTTGTAAGGCCTATGTAATAACCCTTTAGGGGGAGATTGTTAGAAACACTAAAAAGTGTTGATTACATGGCCATTTATCAAAGATTAATAGATTAGGGATTAACTAGTGCAAATAAATAAGGACAACTGTGTAATATAACTAAACCTTAATTACTTCCTAGTCCCTCCTTCCTTACTATAAAAGGAGGGCTAAATAAAGGATTAAGGTGGTGATTTCTATCTCTCTCTGATCTAATATTTTTAGTTTTCTCTCCTCTCCTTTCGCTCTCATCACCCATGCCTTTCTCTCTAGGTGTCTCTCTCTCTCTCAATAGTGTAGTATTTTGTATGATTATTGATTTGTTTATCAAAGGTAATGATAATTAAAGTGAAATCGAAGAATTGATTTGGGTTTATACGATTATAGGATGGTTTGAAAAAGGGAATGTTTTAGGAAGGACGTGTTGTAGGATTGTGTAGAAGGAGTGTTTAATCATTTCTTGTAGAAGAGATTAACAAATGATTAGTAGGAATGTGTTGTAGGATTGCATGGTATGAAAGTGTTATAGGATTAAAGGTGGAAGTTTGTAAGACATCTTGTACATGTGAGGAATACATGTGTGAGTTTGTAAAACATTTATAGGCAAGGAGGTGAGAAAACTCAAAGCATGATTAACCTCCAATTACCACAAACTCAATTAGTCACTTAGACTTAATCTATGATAATCAACAATGGATTTGATCACTAATCATCTTGATGCAAACAAGATAAGTTCTTTACATCACAAGTAAAGTATATAACGGGAAAGGATGCATTTTCGCAATGTAGCCTTTGACCTAGGTTACCAATAAGGGAGTAAAACCCGTTACGTGATTAGAAACAATGTAAATCCGGATTAAGGTCAAATGAATAGTTTTGTTTAATGGTATGTAGAAAGTAAGTTCATACTAGGTTTAGAAAGAAGTTCCGGCCTTGGCTAGAGGCGTTTGATAAATGATTTGAGTTGCCATTTTGTTGAAAAACAGGAAAATTCGTTTTTGCTCCTTTATAAGTTTAAACCTCACTTGGAGTGTTCCTAAATGCTCAAATATCATGTGCATACTATTATTGAACTTTCCACATCTGTCGGGTAACAGGAAAGCTGACAAAATCAAATCCGTAAAAACGAATACCGCAAGTGGCGCACTAGGCGCGTGCCTAGCGCGCCAGATGCAAAAGTCTGGTTTTACAATTTTTGGCTATCGTTTGTTATTTTATGTTTTGCGAATGTTTATTTGTCATCGTTAAAACATAAAGGAGATCCTAGTCAGTGTTGCACCAACAACGTGTTTTAAGTGTTTTTTTTTGTGATTTTGGCTTCGTTTGGATTGTAACAAAAAGGTACGAACCACCTTTGTCATATAAACATGTGAACCACATTAGTTCCTAAAACTAGCGATCCCAGTTTTTGTTTGAATCAAGTGAACGAGCAACACTCTCAAACGTTCGAACCACATTTTATAACAAAACTAGCGAACCTAGTTTTTTTATTTGTGACAAGCGAACCAGGCTTATCAAAAAGTAGCGATCCTACTTTCGTATTACAAGCGAACCAACCTTGTTTGTGTATCAAGCGAACAAAAACTTTAAAAACGTGTGAACCACGTTTTGCAAACAAAGCAACGAACCTACTTTTGGAAATCAAGCGACCCACTCTTGTTTGTGTATCAAGCGAACCAGACGAGTGTTTAAATCAAGCAAACTATAAGTAAATCGGGCGAACAAGTATTATTTGTGACATCAAGCGAACCACCCAAACCCATAACAAGTGAATTAGGGTTTTGGAGGGTTTTAGGGTTTCACTAGGACATTAATTGAAATTAGGGTATTAATTAAAAGTTAATGTTAATCACTAATGCAAGTACTAGGTTTAATTAGTTAAATATTAGTATTTAATATTATAAGGGCTTGCAACTCATTTGTGGTAAATCTAAACTGATAAAGCTTCGATTTTTATACTTGTTTCACTTCAAAGACACAAACTTTAATCACTAAATCACAAGAACAACAACAAATAAACCACACAACACTTTGTTTTTATCAAAACGATCCTTATATCATTTCATACAACATCAAAACATCAATTCATCAATGGCTACATTGGCTGAAAATGTTCTTAATGTGGGTGCTGAAAACCAACCACAAATGCTCAAGAAAGGCGGTTATGATAGTTGATAGAGTCGTATACTACTTTATATTGAAGGTAAGGAGAATGGAAAAATGCTACTTA
This sequence comes from Tanacetum coccineum, assembly GCA_026074375.1. NCBI lineage: Eukaryota > Viridiplantae > Streptophyta > Magnoliopsida > Asterales > Asteraceae > Tanacetum > Tanacetum coccineum. The sequence continues at coordinate 10,518 of BQNB010137130.1, forward strand.
ATTCAATCAACAATGGTCCTTTTCAACTCAAAAAGATTATTATTCCAAAAACTGAGACTACAACAGCTATAACAAGAATGCAAGAACTGAGTGATCGCACTCCTGAAGAAAAGACAAGACGAAGTTGTGACATCAAAGCTAAAAACATCATTCTTCTTGGTTTTCCAAGTGACATATACACTCTTGTTAATCATCATAAGATAACCAGAGATATATGGAACAAGGTTAAAGAATTAATGGAAGGCACAAAGCTTACAAAGCAATAAAGAGAATCAAAGTTATATGATGAGTTTGATAGATTTACGTCTGAGAAATGAGAATCGATTCAATTGTATTATTTGAGATATGATAAGTTGATAAATGATATAAAATATCATTGGAATGAGCATGACACATCTTCAAATCAATATGAAGTTGATGGATCATCTTCAGACATGATGGAGTAGGATTGTTACAACAGCTAAGTAATCAAAGAATCTTCACGAGGTTAGCTTTGACCAATTGCGCATATCTCAAATAGAATGAGAATGATGCAAATAAATTTCAAACAATGCGACAAAAATTTCTAGATCCACTTGCCTTAATTACTAACACCTACAAACCACCTCCATCATAAAACAATCAGAAATCATAGTACAATCAACAACCATCAGAACTTCCTCAAAATCAACCAAACATTCCACCACCTCAACAACAAAGCTATGACCTACCAGTTGTTCAACAACAATCACCTGCACCATCAACACAACTTGATTCAGGATTCATAATACCATCAATTCTATCAACTGATGATCTAATAGCTAGTCTCAATAAAGTTATGATGTTTCTTAATACTACTTTTAACTCAAGATATCCACCAACAAACAACCAACTCAAAACTTCATCTAATTCAAGAACTCAAGCAACTATTCAAAATGGTAGAGTTACAATTCAGAATGTGCACGTATAAAAATCTCAGGGTTATGGGGTTAACACAGGAAAGGGTGAAGCTATAGGAACAAGGGTTATCAACACTGTTAGAGATTTAAAGGCTAATCTACCAAGGGTAATCAGGTGTTATAACTGCCATGGTGAAGGTCATATTGCTAAGTAGTGTATTGTAAAGAAGAGGGTGAAGGATGCAGAATGGTTTAAAGAGAAGATGCTACTGGCTCAAGCTCAAGAATCTGAAGTTATTTTTCAAGAAGAGCAACAAGACTTTTTGGCTGACGGTATGGAAGAACTTGATTCAAACTGTGATGATCTTCACCTCAACACAACATTAATATTCAAGGCAGATCAAGTAGACGCATTTGATTCAGATTGTGATGAAGCACCTAGGTCTAGTCCAATCTTCATGGCAAGACTTTGTCCTACGGGATCCATCAATGGAGATGATGTGGGTCCAACTTATGATTCAGACATACTCTCTTAGGTACCAACTTAGGACACTTATCATGAGACTGATATGCTTAATCCTATTGTTCAAAAGATGGAACATTCTAAACAATTAAATGACAATTATGACTTACATATTAAAATCACGAGTGACAACAATGTTATCTCTTATGCTCAATATTTGACAACTATTGAAAATGACATTGTTCAAAGTGCTACTTCTTCTAAACAAGATAATGTTGGAGTATGCTCATGTCATAATAAATATTATACGGCTGGAAACATATAAGCCTATAGGGTCACACATATACACTAAGGTGCCACTGTATATATCGTGTTTATTGTATTCAAGGTATATAAATAAACTACGTAACTCGGGATCAATATTGGGCTTATAATAACTAAGTAATGTACTTAGTTTATTGGACTGAGCAAACAAATGGCAAGCCCATTTGAGCCCACCATATGGCCGGCCTAAGATGTAAAAGAAAAGAGAAGGAAAGCTCAAGGGGGTTAATGGTTAATTGGATCATGATAACTACTAATTGATTTAGTCATTAGGAGTTACAAATCAATTAACCACTTACCAATTTAATTGGATTTATGATAACTACTAATTGATTTAGTCATTATGAGTTACAAATCAATTAAATACTTACCAAGTTTTTCTCCTCTCTCTCTCTTCCTATAAAAGGGACGACATAAACATAAGCAAAATAATTTTTTTTTTGTTTTCTTGATCTATTACTTTGATTCTTGTTCATTTAAAGTATAATCAAGGTTACGGGTTAAGGACTAGCATCCAAGAGGTATACGGTGAAGTGTAGTATGGATATTCATAGAGGTGATCTACTTTGGTCACTTGGTTTCTTGGATAGATCATGTACAAGAGAAGGTTGTTTTTTGATTCTACCGATTACGCTACAAAGGTAATAATTGTTGTTTTTATTTTGATTGATCATATGACTCTATGGATCCGTTGATAGGTGCATGTTCCACTGCGTTTTATATTTTATTATATGATATTCATTTGATTCAGCACCTTCAGTGGTATCACGAGCCATCATACGATGTCATATGATCATCTTGTATGCGTAAAAATGACTAAAAACGCGTGTTTTTGTTGGATTCAAAAGGATAATTTTAAAATAGCCCCTAGGGCTTATTTTTTGAAATTAATTCGACCCATATAAGGTCTTATGATCTGTGATTTTTGATCCCATAGCCATTTGTTATGCATACTTTAATTGGTTTTGTTATCGGGTACGTGTAAAAGGGCCTAAATCGCGTGTTTTGGAACTATTCTTGAATCGGTTTTAAATCAGCCCCTTGGGCATTATTTTCTGAAATAATATGGTTTTTATAAGGTCTTTAATACAGTACTAAGTGATCCTTAAGCCATTGGTTACACGTACCAATCGGGGTTTTAATTCAAGTTAATTTATCTCTTTGATTCGTTGGCTAACAATTTATTTCTTGTTAATTATTTTGTTTCCATGGCAAATACATGCATGTTTGGACATGGACTTAGCCAACACCTTTTTAATACATGATATTATGGTATTATTATGTTTTGTATGAAAAGCCAATGAAAACCATGACCACTTGTGAATTGATTCGCTAGTTATTGCATTTAATTTTAGTTTTTGGGTTTGCCATTGTTTTGGCTTCTTTTGTATGCTTTTAATTTTCATGTAGCCATTGTTTGGGCATTGTACGGTAGTTAGATGATAGGATAAATGTATTCAATTATCAAATTATTGTAACCGTTGTTTGGATTCGAATGACGCAAGAGTTAAAGGCATAAAGTCAAATTCAGAGCTCCTAGAGTGACTTCCACTAAAAATGGATTTCCCGGAGTTTTATAAGGAGTTAGAGGCTGAAGTTTTTGGAGCAGGTGCAAAACGCATGAGGCTACAACTTCTTCAATTGGAGCTCAGATTGAGGAAGACTCCTTCTAGGATTTTCAAACCCATGAAGTCAGCTGAAATTTTATGGCAGTTTTAGGCTTCAAGTTCATTTAGGGTTTCACTTGCTCATGATGGTTCTTGGAGCAAGTGGGAGCCCTCCTTATGGTTATGTGGTTAACCCTTAGTTAAATTCTTGGTTCTCGTGATGGCTCACGTGACCAAGCATAGGTTTTTTCATCGGTTGATGCTTTGCATACTTGTGGTTGTGTTTGTTTGTTTGCTTTTATATATGTTTGGAATGTATATAACTTGCATATGTTTTTATAAAACTAAAAATAAAACATAAACCAACTTTAGAAACTAAATCTTTGATTTAGTTTAAAGTTTAAATATGATTTGAAACTAGACACTTGTTTTATATAAATAACACTAAATAAATGTTAAAATTCTTCTTATTAAAGATTAGATTCTGCATAATCTTTAATACATTCACACAAAGTTTCTACTATAGTTGTGTTAGATTTATCTAATATAACTAAACCTTAAAACAAGCTTAAGGAATTCGATCTATAGAAGTGTTAAAGTGGGACCAACATGCTTGTTATTTAATTTATGTATTGTCCAACTAATATTTATCTCACTTAGGTTAAATATTAGTCTTTAATGGGACAACTTGATACACATAAAAGTAAAACAATGATTAGACTTAAGTTAAAAATGTTTATTTAACTTGTGCTACTAAGGTTGAATGCATGCTTCCTCGTACACACTTTTGATCACGTATTTATCAAAACTAATACCCGTCACAAATTTAAGTCGTGTCGTCCAATTGATTGAGTTCACCTGCAAATTTAAGTCGTGTCATCCAATCTAGCCTTGCATGAAAAATAAAGGAGAAGAACATGTATCTATCACAAAACACATAGATATATTAAATGATAAAGGATAATTAAACTTTACTTGATTAAATCATGCATTTGAGGCTGTTACAAGAGGGTTTTGACACCCAAAAAACAAGCCTAAAGACTGCCAAAATCGTCTTCTAAAACTAGGGTTCGTCTCCCAAAAGTTACACACTAAAACCCTCAAAATCGAATTTGTATATATAAGAAAACAAGCGTGACGACATCGCTTTATGTTCCTGACGCCGTCGTGCCGCAATGGTCTTCTAGGGTTTTTTAAAGTCGGCTTCGTTCTGACGCCGTCACTTGATGACTTTGACGCTGTCGCTTGTAATTGGCGACGCCGTCTCCACGCACTGTATGCTTTTCTTCAAGATAGTTGGTGTAGAGTCGTAGTCTTGTCCGTTTCTTCTCCAAATGAACCAAAGTCACGTGTATTTCCTCCAAAATCCATCCAAGTGCTAAAAACACAAAAACAAACGATTAAGCACATAATCTGGGCATATTTGCATGAATTAGGGGGTTAAATGACCCTGAAAAAGTGTATAAAATGACACCTCATCAAATATGCATCTTCAGTCATAAGCCATCTATCTTTAAGCAAACAACATTCGCACTCCTCTTTTATGAAATTATATATAAAAAAATCAGATGACTATTTCCACCTGTGTCCTTAGCAAAAAATATCAGATAAGACTTACATATTGTTGGAGCATGCTCATGCCATAATAAATAATGCACGGCTAGACACATGTGAGCCTATGGGTTCACACACATATACACTGAGGTGCCATTGTATATAGCGTGTTTATTGTATTCACGGTATATAAATAAACTACGTAACTCATGATCAATATTGGGCTTATAATAACTAAGTAATGTACTTAGTTTATTGGACTTGGAAAACAAATGGGAGACCCATTTGAAGCCGGCCTATGAAGATGATTTGGGAGGGTATAAGATCAATTTTTATGTTATAAATTGATCAATATCTTCTCATGATTTGGTCAAGATTTTTGTCAATAAATATGGGATTAACTCCTCATTTATTTCATGACAAGTTACCAAAATCTCTCCCTTCTTTTCCTATTTAAAAACCCACGTCCCGACATAAAAATAGGGTCTAAGAGTTTTTGTTTTCTTGATCAATTACTTTGTTTCTTGTTCATTCAAAGTCTAATCCAAGGTTACGGGTTTAAGGACTATCATCCAAGAGGTGTACGGTGAATTGTAGTGTGGATATTCATAGAGGGGGTCTACTTTTGTCACTTGGTTTCTTGGATAGATCGTATACAAGAGAAGGATATTCTTTGATTCTACCGATCACACTACAATGGTATAACTATTATTTGTTTTCTCTGGATTGATCATATGACTCTGTGGATTCGCTAATAGGTGTTGATCCGCTGCATTTATTATTATTATTCATATGATATGTATTTATCCCAGCACCTATAGTTGTATCACGAGCCATCATATGATGTCATATGATCATCGTGTATGCGAAAAATGGCTAAAAATGCGTGTTTTTGATGGATTCAAAGAGATAATTTCAAAACAGACTCTAGGGCTTATTTTTTGAATATAATTAGACCCTGAAGGGTCTTATGATCTATGATTTTTAATCTCATAGCCATTTGTTATGCATACTTTAATTGGTTTTGTTATCGGGTACGTGTAAAAGGGCCTAAATCGTGCGTTTTGGAACGATTTATGAATTGGTTTTATATCATCCCTTTGGGCATTATTTTCTGAATTAATATGGTTATTATAAGGTTTTTAATACAATACTAAGTGATCCTTAAGCCATTGGTTACACGTACCAATAAGGGTTTTAATTCTAGTTAATTTATTTCTTCGATTCGTTGGCTAACAATTTACTTCTCGTTAATTATTTTGTATCCATGGAAAATACATGAATGTTTGGCCATGGACTTAGCCAATACCTTGTTAATACATGATATTATGGTATTATTATATTTTATATGCAAAGCCGATGAAAACCTTGACCACTTGTGACTTGATTCGCTTGTAATTGCATTTAATTTCAGTTTTGGGTATGCCATTGTTTTGCTTCTTTTTTATGTATTTAATTTTTTGTAGCCATTGTTTGGGCACATTACAGTAGCTAGATGATAGGTAAAGTGTATCTAATTATCATATTATTGTAACCGTTGTTTGGATTCGAATGGCGCAAGCGTTAAAAGCATAAAGTCAAATTCAGAGCTGCAAGAGTTCTGTAAGGAGTTAGAGGCCACATTTTGGTGTGCAGGTACACAACTCATAGGGCTACAACTTCTTCAACTGGAGCTCAGATTGGGGAAGAATCCTTCTAGGAGTTTCAGGCCCGTGAAGTCAGCTGAAATTTTTTGGCAGATTTGGGCATCATGTTCATTTAGGGTTTCACTTGCTCATGATAGGTCTTGGAGCAAGTGGGAGCCCTCCTTATGGTTGTGTAGTTAACCTTTAGTTGACTTCTTGGTTCTTGTGATGGCTCACAAGACAAAGCATAGGTTTTTCATCGGTTGAGGCTTTGTATACTTATGGTTTTGTTTGTTTGTTTGCTTTTATATATGTTTGGAATATATATAACTTGCAAATGGTTTTTATAAAACTAAAAATAAAACACAACCCAAATTTAAAAACTAAATCTTTGATTTAGTTTAAAGTTTAAATATGATTTGAAACTAAATCTTTGTTTTTATAAATAACACTTAATTTGTTATGCTTTGTTAGGATTAAAAGCTTCTTGATGCTCTTTGGAATTACTACTCTTCGTATTGATTTAATGATGCTCAATCAAAGTTAGTGCTGCTGGAGAATTTCAATGAAAATTATTCTAAGTGTTTAAGACTGCTGGTGAAGTTACAACTGTCAGTACAAAGTTACTACTGCTAAAGAAAGTTATCACTGCTAGTGGAAGTTAAGACTGCTCAGAGACTTAGAAGAAAAACTGCTAAGTAGTTACTACTACTAGTGTAAAGTTACTATTGCTAGTACAAAAGTTACTAGTGCTAGTACAAAGTTAATGCTGCCAGGGAAGAAGTTAGTAAAACTGAGTTAGTTAGTACTGCTTATGTGATTTGTATGAGATATTTTGGTAAAAGATATGTATAACTTATTATTTAGAAGATTATGATTACTTAGAAAAGTATTGTAAGCCGTTTAGGACTTCTTGGTGTATAAAAGGAGG
>BQNB010137131.1:0-17899 GCA_026074375.1 Tanacetum coccineum
CCAAGTAAAGCTAAACTGATATCCAGAACAAGTAACCATTTAATACCAAACACATGAACCATACATTTAATACTTTGACAGAAATGAACCCCTCTGCACATTACATTGACAAGTTATAACTTACTTCAATATAAGCTAACTAGCATATTCAATGCCAACACAATGTGGAAGTTGAGATAATTAAATGCTATGTGCCTTTATGGCTATAGTTATTCATATATAAGGCTATAACAAAAGAGGAAATACAAGTTTGTTCCAAATGTCTCCAACTACTATCAGTCAGCATTTAATTAATGTGTTTGAAAGAGAACTTTACAAAGAAGAACACTGGGGTGCATTTGTGCAGTAACACAACAACTAAAACATAGTACGTAACTCATCTATAATTGGAATGATAAAACTAACCTCAACATTGTCGATTAAAGAAGCCTATTTAGGAGTTGGATGGGGTTCTAGATATTCCACCATATCAGTTGGATGAGGATTTTGATCTCCTATACCATTTGGAGGTGGACTAGATTGAACCGCGGGTAAAAGTTGTTTTATAAAGAAAAATGGAAAAACCAAACACAAGGGCTGGTTTTGCAATTTGCCAAAACCCTTCCACTTCCTTTTGATTTATAACCAGAGGGACCATTTTTGCAATTTACCAAAACCTTTCTTTATTCTTTTGTTATACAAACCACAGGGGCCATAAGCGTCACTTTCTAAACTTAGTTTATAACTGTTTTTTGGGCTTATAAGAAAATGAAAAGAGAAAGAAAGATGGAGGGCCAAAGTTGCCTCTTCCCCATTCTTTTCTTTTAAACCTGCGTGCAACAGGGTACCCGTAACCACCTTGGCGCCAAAACCATACTCCCTCTCCCATGGTTTCTAGGCCATACCACTATCCCAAGTACATCTCCCAGCTCATTTCCCACCTCCCCATTACCCCTATAAACCTTCCCAGTTGACAATTTACAAAAACCCGCCCCCCTTCAATGGTGAGATTGTATACAAAGTGAATGGAGGGCTAGGATTGCTTATCTGAGTTTCTACACACACAAGAAACACAAACCAAGACCAAGTGAAGGCTTTGAGACTTCTATAAAAGAAAAGAAGACAACCCGAAGCAATCCTGTTTTTTTACTTTCTTATTATATTTTAATTAGTTGCTTTAAAAATTATTGTACTCTGTTTGTTTGAAAAAGTTTTTTTATGTTGTTATATCTTCAGGTTTTAATAAAAGTTAAAGAGTTTTGTGATTAGCCATTGTCAAAAATATTAAAGTATTAGTTAAGCTTTTTAATCTGTTTTTAAACTTGTTTAAAATGTTGTGTTAAAGTTATTAAGCATCTCTTGTAACAACATTTCTCAGCCTTTACTCCATTAAAAAAGGATAAAAAACCGATTTTTATATATTAAGGGAGTGTTTGGTTTAGACCCCAAAATGGGTCAAATGGGTGTTGCAATAGGTCATACTCACTCAGCCAACTTTGGCTGAGTGTGTGGGCTTATTTAGACTAGCTTAATCAAACTTTTTAGTAAAAAAAATAGTTTTTTAAGATCCTTTGATCTAAACTGTCGAAATCTATAAGCCCATGTGTTAAACAGCTTAAGACTGTTTAACACAGCTTAAGCATATCTTCTTGAATGCTTTATTTCTAGTCATACATAGCCTTTTAAATAAAGTTCCTTTGCTCTGCCCATCTTATTGAGATACCACAAGTAATTTTAAGTGTTTAATATACCATTTCTTTGAAAAATGCCAAATTCAAGTCCTAATATCAGCATGATTTAGTCCGTTTTATTAGTTCAAAATTTGAATATAAGCTCATTTACATCCCTTTTTAATCTGTGTTGGGTTGGATTTAGGTAAAAAGCTCACATGAGCTTATTGGGATAAGTTAAAAAAGCCCCTTAACCCTGTTTTACCCCTCCCCTGGTGCTGAGCACCATAAAATAGCCCAACTTTTCTAGCTTATTTAATATTAAGCCATAGGTTCTTATTGCTTTTAAACATAGCTTATAGGTTTATCTTTTAGGTTTAGCAGCTTTAATCCCTTAGATAGCTTATTAAGGCAACTTAATATAAGCTCAAAAGTCTACTTTTTCTGTCTTTTTTATAAACTGTTAACCTAGCTTATTTAAATTCCAGCTTATCTTAGGGCTTATTAGGTGACCATAGCTTATCATTAGGGTACCCTTAGCCTAGTATCTTATCCCCCTAGCTTTCTAGCTTATTTTGTAGCTTAAATCCCAAAAAGAAAAGGGAAATAAGCCCATAAGCCATATAAGCCTGCTGTGACCAAAAGCTTAAATTTCTGGCTTATTTAGTGAGATTGAGACTAAGTGCTTATTATGAAAATTGTTCCCCTTAAGCCCTTTAACAAGTTTGCTTTTATAGCTTTTTGATAATAAGCACTTTGGACCCTTTTTGTAATCGGGTTGGTGTGCAGGGACCAATTGTGTAATTTTCTATTTTATAGTTAGTATTGTTAGTCCCTGTGGTTAACTACCCTATTGCCCCGTTAGTCCTTATGTCCCTTCCCTGTTAGTCCTTTTGTTTTAACAGCAGTTAACTTTTGTTAGTTTATTTAATTTAATTAATATAAATTAGGTTTAATTTTAATTAGTTTAATTACTTTTAATTTATTCAGTAAAATTTGGGCATTTTTATATTTTTAGAATTGTTAACTTTTTCTTTATTTAATTTTATTTTTTCAGAATTTTTATAACTTTTATTTTTTGTCTTTTTCTATTTTCTTAGTTTTAATTAGTTATTAATCTTTAAAAATTAATAAAAAAATATTTTTCTTTTTTATAAAATTTTCTTTTGTCATTTAGTGTCTAGGAAAAATATAAAATTTAGTGTAGGCTTAATTTTTCTTAAATTTCAGTCTTAGACCCGTTTTACCGGGTGCGTTTTACCGTTTCTTTTCGTTTTACATTCAAACGACCTCCGTTTTAGTTCTAGTTTTCTTTATTTTTCAAATTAAGTTAATTAGAATTTAATTTTGATTTTTAATTTAATTTAGCATTTATTTTCTTAATTTTTAGTATTTAGGTTTCCCGATACCTGATTCTGTTCCCCGTATTTAATTTTAGTATAGATTTAATTTTAGGATTTCCCTATAAATAATTTGTTGTCCCGTAGTTTTTAGATCCCCACTTTCCTTATATCTGTTTCACGTTATTAAATTTAGCTTTATTTAATTAATTTTAGTTTTTCTAGTTGTAATTTATATCTGTGTTTCCTAATATCATAATATTTTCTCATCATTCAATTCTCATCAAAACCAGGATTACTTCTCAATTGCAAGCCTCGTTGGGAATACGACCCGGGAAGTATCTCTTCCGGAATCTTTTTATCATTTATTCTATCTTGTGTTTTTATCCAGTGATAGCTAGTCACCCGAACGGGGAGGTCAATCCCAAATAGATCTATTTATAATCATTCGCGCTCACATTCCAGTAATTGACAGTTCATGATTCATGGGCATAGTGGGTTATCGCTACTTAGGCAACACGTAATCATGATAAAATGTACACTTGCGTCTAATTTGTAAAACATGCATATGTTTCTCACCCCAAAAACTTGTAAATTAATAATTGTAAAACATGGGGCTATGAACTCACCTTGAGTGAGTAATTGAGTGAGTAAACTGATAACAAAATATCTCAAGTAAAAACGCGTCACGCTAACGCCCGAATGCAACCTAGTTAATATAGGTCGAATCAGTATTCAAGTACGTTGTCTAACAACAACTGTATATAATCCTATATAGTTATCATCGTACTATCGTTCGGGCTATCATAATTTAAGAGGTCATGACATGACGTACGAGGAGTTAGGACACTTTAAATCGTAAATCCAACAACTCGTCAATACGCCATCCGAAGAAGCCTCATTATGAAATTCCCTAGTAATATAGCACTTCGATAACTAATAACATATATATTCTATATAGCTATATCACCATCTAATCGTTTACGTGAAATCGTATTTATAAAGTAAAAACGTTTATAATTACGCCTTTAGCAAAAATGACATAACTTTGTCGTTTTAAGCCCGTTTCTCGCGTTTCTTACGCCCACGCTTTCGTATTAAGACGAGTGATCATAAAATCACATTTTTAGGTTTTTGAGATTCTGTGATGAATAGTGTTTTACTGTTCATAACAGCTATAAAATCGTTTTTATACTTTTAATTAACGTAAAACCCGTTTTAGTCGTATCTTATTCGTTATAGCTCCGTTTTTAGCGATTCTTTCGAACACGTTCTCGTAATTGAAAGTTTTATCATATTATTGATGTTTACAAAGTATAAGTTTCTACCATGAATAGTAACTTTTTATAAAATTTGTTTTATAAAGTATTTAGCGTCGTAAACTCGTAATTAGTGTATCTTCTTCGTTATTAATCCGTTTTTCGAGTTTCTTATCATTTTGGAATCCTCATGAGGTGTACTATCTTTATAAAACATAAAAGGGCTGTTAAGAAATTCGGACCAAAACAGAAGGTTTGAGGTTTTGTGATTTAGACATGTTTTAAGCTTGATTTATACCACTTTAGCTTTCAACACCTTTATTACAATACTTCATAACATTTCTATTTTGTTTTACTATATAATCCATTAGGTCATACTTTGCTCAAGAAATATTCAAGTTAACAGTTTAACATGTTTTTACATCATTTTTATTTGCAACTTATAAGTTTAATCATTAAACCCTAAATGCACTTATACCATGTTAATCTTTAAACTACATGTTAAAATACATATAAATTACTTTGAACATAATATTATCATCCATATGACATGTAAATAAGTGTACAAAACAATGATCATAAGTAAAAATTCATTTTACATATTAAAAAGTACCCTAAATGGTGATTTAGACTAATATATACATTAATGAACACATAATAATCTTTGGTTGAAATGATTAGAGCCTATATATAACCTTGCTTAGATGAGTAGAGAAGTGAATTAACTATCACACTCTTGTGATTTAAAAAACTGGCTTGAAGTAATAAGGTGGAAAAAACCCTAATTTTCCCAAGTAACCTTTCTTCCTTTTTTTGATTCTTCCTTGCAAATGGTTAACCATCTTGAATCCTTCTTAGAATACCTTAAGTTTGAAACTGTGTGTATGCTTGTATATGATGACAATCAAGCAATGATTGCCAAATAACAATTTTGAGCCGTGGGTTATGTAGATGGAAATGGGAGAGAAATTTGTTGTTTACACTTTGGAATGACCATCTCTGTGTATAGTTGCTAGATTGTATAGTGAACAATATCTAAGTAACTAACCATGGTTATTACAAACCCTTGTGTAAGAGCCATAGGGGGGAGTGGGTTCTTTCAAGCGTGTAAGTGTTTGTTCCTTGATATCCATAATCTCATAAGATATTATGGAGATAGTAGTATGCAAACAAGATATTACTTGGTCCTATCTCTTGGATATTGGCCACTACACATATATGTGATGTTATTTGATTATTTTGTTGTATTGGGTATGAATCTGTGGTATTCGTTTAAGCGTAGTTTAGGTTTTGGTGCTTTTGGGAATGCCAAAAACGATTTTGATCCTCAAGGCTGATGACACGGCACTTGTTGATGGTGCGGTCTTGGTGATGATGTTGTGGGATATTTCTTCCTGAATGATTTCTTCACAGTTCCCACATAAACTCAGGACCCCGCCTAGAGTTCCATCGAACCTTGACAATTGGGACACGACTTTGCCTTAATTGTTTGACTTCGCCATCCATGATTTCTACAGGCTCTTCAACAAAATGAAGCTTGTCATCCACTTGGAGTCCTTCCAACGGAACGACTAATGGGATCAGTCAGAATAACATTTCTTTATGTTGGATACATGAAAACGTATTGTGGACCCCTGCTCAATATTGAGGGGAAGCTCAAGCTTGTAAGCAACGACTCAACCTTTTTCAATACTTTGAAAGGTCCGACTTTTTGGGGGTTTATCTGTCCCCAGTTTGTTAAAAACGTACACACCCTCTTCTTAAGGCGAAACCTGTTAAGCATAACTTTATCTCAACATGAAATTCCATCGGTTTACGCTTAAGTCAGCCGTAGCTCTTTTGTCGATCGCGAGCGGTTTTAATCCTTTGTTTTATTGGATGATCCTCTCCGCTTGATTTTGCCCTAATTCTGGACCAGTAAGTGAAACTTTTCAACCTGGCACCAATACACACGGGGTGAACGACACTTTCGACCATAAAGTGCTTCAAACGGTGCAGCCTATGCTAGCATGTGTAACTGTTATTGTTATGTGAAAAACTCGACTAAATGGTAAATGGTTTACCAACCAATTTCCAAAGTCGATTACGAATAGCACTTAGCATATCCTCGAGAGTTTGATCGGTTCTCTCGCTTTGTCGTTCGGTTTTGAGATGATATGCAGGTACTCTTATCCAGACTTTTACCCAAAGACTTCTGACAGTGACCTCCAAGAAATTTGATGCGACGAGGGTCACGATCATAGATAATTAGTCAGGTATTCCATGATTCGTGATAACTCCTTTAGGTACATTCTAGCAGTTTATCCATAGGATTCGGTTTCCTCATTGGCATAAATGGCAGACTTTGTAAGTCGGTCAACGAGCCCCAAATAGTGTTAACTAACCTTGTGACGACATTAGGAAGCTAAGCTTCGTGACAAAATCATCGTGATGTTGTCCCACTTCCCATTGAGATATCCCGGGGGTTATACTAAAAAACCCAATGGTCTCTGATGTTCGGCCTTGACCTTAGCACAGGTCAAACATTTGCTAACATAGGTGGCGATGTTGGCTTTTATATTAGGCCACCAATATAGTCTCTTCATATCCTAGTATATTTTGTCAGAACCCGGATAAATAGAGTATTTAGACTTCTGGGACTCGTGCATGATAACAGTCCTTAATGTTGCCATAACATGGTAAACCAACTCCTGCATTTAAGCACATTAGTTTTCATCACGCAGTGGTTCTAATTTTATTGTTCTAAGTTTCTCTGATCTTTTGAATTCCTCAACACAATTTGCCCCCAACATCCTCCTTCTTGTATGTTCTCGGCTTTCGTTGCTTCAGTTCCGAGCTCTCAAGATTTGTTTAGGAAGATCCAAGCATTAGTCATCACTAAGGCATCCAGAACCTTAGTGGTTCTCATTCCTTCCTGCTGCAGGCAACAGCAACAACATTTCAGCCTTCCCTGGGTGATAACGAATTTGCAATCGTACATCACTCAGCAATCTAACAGCGACGTTGCCTATTTTTAAATTCCTTCTGATCAAGAATGTGTTGTAAACTTTTGTATCAGTGAACACCATGCACTTGGTTCCGTACAGATAGTGCCTCCAAATTTTTAGAGCGTAAAACACTACTGCTCCAAGTTCTAAATCATGAGTCGTATAGTTCTTTTCATGAATTTTTAACTGGCGTGATGCATAAGAAATCACCTTTTCTCTTTGCATCAACACAGCGCCCAAACCTTTCTTTGAAGCATCGCAATATGCGATGAAATCTTCGCTTCCCTCAGGTAAGGCTAGGATTGGTGCACTGCACAGCTTCTGCTTCAACAGTTGAAAAGCTGCTTCTTGTTTATCGCCCCAATCAAACTTGACACCTTTCTGGGTTAGTTTGGTCATTGTCTTGGCGATCTTTGAAAACCCTTCGATGAATCTTCTATAATAGCCGGCAAGGCCCAAAAATTGGCGAATCTCTGTTGGTGTTTTAGGAGACGCCCAATCTTTGATAGATTCAATCTTGGCAGGGTCAACGTGAATACCTCGATAGTCAATCACGTGACCGAGGAATTGTACCTGGACAATCAGGAATCACACTTGGAGGAACTTGGATACATTCTTCCTTCTTATAGCAATTTTCTAAGGGCTGCCTAAGGTGTTCTTCATGTTCCTCTTTACTTTTAGAGTAGATCAATATATGTCATTGCTCGAAGACAATTACAAAACTTGCGCCCATGAATACGGTTTACACACCGGTTCATAAGGTCCTTGAACAGGCGAATGCATTTGTCAAACAAAAGACATGGACTTGGAATTCATAGTGACCGTATCGAGTCCTGAATGCAGTCTTGGGAATGTCTTCTCTCGAACCCTCAACTGGTGATACCCTGACCTCAGATCGATCTTTGAATAAATACTCGACCCTTACAGCTGGTCGAATAGGTCATCGATCCTTGGGAGTGGGTAGCGGTTCTTCACTGTCAGTTTGTTTAATTTCTGTTAATCGATGCACATCCGAAAAGACCATCTTTCTTTCTTTTACATACAGAAACGGAGCTCCCAGGGTGTGAGGAACTTGGTCTTATGAAGCCTTTGTCCGTAAGTTCCTGCAGTTGCTCCGCTAGTTCCTTCATTTCGGACGGTGCTAATCTATATGGTGCCCGTGCTACAGGTGTAGCACCCTAGTACCAATCGATTCGAAAATTCTACTTGTTGAGTAGGTGGATACACGTGCAAGTCTAGAAAGACTTCAGGAAATTCTTGAACAACTGGCACATCTTCAAGTCGTTTCTCCTTTGACTTGTCTTCGTCTTTGGTTGCGGTGATATTTGCTAAGAATACGTGACATCCCTTCGTTAAATAATCTGACCTTAGTACACGAGATGATGTTTAATCGGGTCCCGTGTTTATTGCTGCTTCCGTCACCTCGAACGATTAAAATTTTGTCTCCAAAAGGAATACGAACGATCTTTTCCGCACAGACAATAACGGCATGGTACTTTGCCAACCAATCCATACCAATTATTACGTCAAAACTACCTAGTTCTACGGGTATTAGGTCTATGTTGAAAGGATGATTTAAGAAGTTTAACGTACAACCCCGGATAATAGTGTTTAACCCAACAATTCGGCCGTCGGCTAGTTCGACATTATAATCATGATCTAATGCAGTCGGAGTGATAACAATTCGAGAGCTAAATGCAGTAGATACAAAACTCCTATCGGCACCGGTATCAAATAAAATAGATGCATATCGGTTGTTTAGGAGAAACGTACCCGTGACGACATTGTTGTCCGGGTTTGCCCCTGCATTGCCCACGGCATACACCTTTGCCTGAGCCTTGGCATTTCCAGCCTGATTACCCCGGTTGTTGTTGTTCTTCAATTTTGGGCAATCCTTCTTGAAATGCCCTTGAGCACCACATTCAAAACAAGCCCTCTGATTAGCCCCAGTGTTGACATTTAGGGGATTCTTGCAGTCACGACCTAAATGGCCAAATCGGTTGCACTTGTGGCATTTGGGAGCACAAGGACCCTCATGGTGATAGTTACATTTGGAACATAGAGGTTTAGGCCCTCCGTATGGTCTCCTATCACCATTTCCTGCGGCATAAGCTCTTCCAGTGTTTTGTCTCTTATTTGGTTGCTGATTCTGGTTGTTCCTGGCAGTGTCATCAGACTTTCTTTTGTTGTCAGCCTGACGTTCAGCCCAAGTGTTGATCTTTTTGTCCATGAGTTCAGTGGCGAACTCAATGGCATCCTGCATAGTTTTTGGCTTAGTCGCCATCACACTGCCATGGATCGTGTCGGGCAAGCCACCGACATATTTCTCAACTTGGTCTATTTCTTCCGGAAACATCCGATCGCACATTAGTGCCAGTTCTTGGAAACGTTGGCTATAGGTTACCACATCGTTACCCTTTACCTTCAAATTCCACATTTCGAACTCCAGTTTCTTAATTTCGCCCCTTGGGCAGTATTTGTCTGTCATCATCTTTTTCAGTGTCCTCCATGGCATTGCATGGGCAGCTTCAGGAGTAGTGGTCTTAACATGGGAGTTCCACCATGTAAGAGCATTTCCTTGCAGGGTACATGTAGCAAACTTGACCTGGCATGCTACTGTGCAGTTGCTTATGCTGTAAACAGACTCCATCTTTTCGAACCACTGAGTGAGTCCGACAACTCCCTCAGTGCCCTTGAAGTTCAAGGGTTGGCATTTTAGGAAGTCCGGGTAGGTGCATTCACGAGCAACCTGCACAGGCCTTCTGACACCCGTTCCAGAAGTATGGCTATCATCGCCATTTCTGGTTGCATCACGTGCTGCCAGTGCAGCAGTAACGCCTTCGTTAATCATTGCCTGAATTTGGGCATTGGTGACAGATGTAGTGGTATGAGTGTCTGTGACTGGTGTTGGTGTTGCATCTGGGTTTAACCTCGTGGTCCTTCTCTTTGGTGCCATTTTCTTTAAATCACAAGAAAACATAATACCCGTTAGATTTCATAAAATCATAACTATGACATAACATATACACATTAAATAAAACAAGATCACATCACACAGTGAAATGTACAACTGTTATTGAAATTAATCGTGGTATAACCAAATCGACATTCATTTATAATAAATTCGATTTTAATCCATCCATTTCATATATAACTTGTAAAAACATACATGTTCGGTTCAGATACAAGATGATTACTACACTTAGGTTACAAGACAAAAGAAACAACCTAAAGCCATACTAGCCAGGATATACCCGTAACACTTAGTATGCTGTACAAGGTAGATAATACCTAAACAAAAGACCTATACTGGGTAGCTAAACAAAACAAAAGATCTATACAGTCTGCTAGCTGGGAATAACCCATAATACTTAACAGGCTGCATAGCATAGCTACAACATAACCAAATCTAGGAACTGCTACCAGCCTCTCCTGGTGCATCAGCCAGCCCTTTTGCGTGTCCATGTGCCTCTGAAACACTCGACCATCTGTGTCTGTAGTCCTTTTAGCAAACTCAATGTCTTAGTCAATGAACCTGTCTTTATGGTCTGATGAACCAACTCTAAAATCACCCTCTGTCTCCTGTGATCTGCTGACTGTAACTCTGAAATCAATGCACTCTGCGCCACTACCGTAGTACGTAATGACATAACATCTGAACGTGCATAGTCGCTAGCATCCATGGATAGCCCCCAAGCCTCACGAGCCATCTTAGCCTCTCTCTCTATCATTACTGCTAAACGACGATGAACAGGCCTATCCCTATACAACAAGTTGACTCGGCCTCTCAGTTGAGACCGGTCATCTTGAGCATCCTCCATAATACCATACATGATGGTAGTCTCCTGCTCAACAATGGTAGCAAGATCGGTAACCCTCTGATTGACCCCCCTAGGGTGGTCGGTGCAATCTCATCGATGGCTCCTACCAGATCATCCCATGTATCCGTAATGCCATAGTCTAACTCCCTAGACATCGGATGTCCAGGAGCGACATCAACCATATCGACAAATCCATAAAGGTCCTCCCTCGCTATGGAATAAGGGTCGTCCCTCGCTATGGCAGGTCTATCCTGCCTAGCAGCACCGGCTGCTGAACTCTCCCCGACCTCATGACTAGGGGTGGGAGAAGCAAAACGCACCCTCTTCCGAAGTGGTAAACAACTCTCGGGAATCTCAATATGAGTAGGGCTATTGGGTGGTGGTGATGGTATAGGTAATGGTGGTGATGGTATCTGTGGTAATGGAGATGATAGTGGAGTAAGTGGTGATGGTGGTGGGGTGGTTAAGGCAAGAAGTCTCTCGACCTCTTCCCTAGGAGGAAGTGATATGGATGGCTCGTCCCGGATAGATATCCTGGCGGTCATACGGTGTACAGGTGGGACAGAGTCGGCCGGAGCTGGGTGCTCCTTCTCCTCTTCCTCATCCTCGTCCTCGTCCTCATCATCATCATCATCATCCTCCCTATCAGCAGGGTAGTCAGCTGGATCCTCCTCGGGATCCTCATCGTCCTCCTCCGGCTCCTCCTCCAGATCAGACTCAGGAACATATCCTGGTGAATCTGCAGTGGGTGAGGCAGCAGTAGGTAGTGGCTGTTCCTCGCCGGGAGTATCTCATCCTCCTGTGGCATGTACTTAAGGTACATTGGCTCAGGAACAAAGTCCAGTGGGGGAGGTGACTGCGGCTCCTCGGGGCCAGGTATGTAGTCAGGCGATGGTGGAACCTCGGGGCCAGGTATGTAGTCAGGCGATGGTGGAACCTCAGGGCCAGGTATGTAGTCAGGCGATGGTGGAACCTGATAAGCAGCCATTATGTAAGCATATGGGTCCTCTGGCATAATGGGTGGTCCATCGACTCCTGGTGAGCCAATGTCTGAATCGTCCTCAACTGGAATGGATACTGATGTGTATGTAACTGTAGAATGCTCAGAATCTGACATGATAATATCTAAAATCAAAATTAGCTTATATAAGTATGCTAATATAAGACTCTTATAGTAATATATTTTATATTTAACATGTATATCATCATGAAATATCATCATGGCATGCATCTAGCTTAAAACCGACTTTTGCACATTTTAGTGTATGTATGTCCCATGAAAACCCCTTTGTATGAATGCAATGTTTGAAAACGGTTATAGTCCAGCAAAAACATTTGACCTGGTTCTCTATAACCTTGGCTCTTGATACCAATCTGTAACACCCCCAAATTGGGTCGCAGCGGAATAAGGGTCCGGGGCGTGTTACTTCTCAGATCAATAACACAAGATAATATAAGAACGACCAAAAAGTCGTTTAAAACTGATACATTGGATTTAATAAAGTATGTGTTACAAAAGCCCGACGCTTTAGCTTATTTACTTGTTATATTACATAGATTTCCAGGCCATAACAGATTATACAAAATGTAATGCGGACTAAATCTTTAATGCATGACTTCAAAATATAACCACCATTGTATCCTTCGCACCTCGTGCTTAATGACCTCCTGAAAAACATCTGCATTTAAAAAAAACGTCAAACATAAAAGTTGGAGAATTTCATAGGTTTTTGTAAATGTATATGTAGGACCGCTAAGACGTTCCAGTGATAATGCCAACAGATGCAGACATCACAATGCAAGTACGTTTGCCTAAGCTATGACACCGAAGCCTCAGGACTTAATGTGAATACAACTTATAAATATTTGCCCTACATTGCCGTGATGATTGTTCAACCCGTAACATCCAGTACCGACGTTGATATTACGTTCGTTTCCAGTGTAGCTAGTCACACGAACGGGGAGGTTAATCCCAAATAGATCTATCTATAATCATTCGCGCTCACATTCCAGTAATTAACAGTTCATGATAAATGGGCTCAGTGGGTTATCGCTACTTAGGCAAACACGTAATCATGATAAAATGTACACTTGCGTCCAATTTGTAAAACAAAGCATGTTCTCACCCCAAACTTGTAAATCAATATAATTGTAAAAACATGGGGCTATGAACTCACCTCGAGTGAGTAAACTGATACAAATATCTAAGTAAAACCTGTCACGCTAACGCCCGAATGCAACCTAGTTAATATAGGTCGAATCAGTATTCAAGTACGTTGTCTAACAACAACTGTATATAATCCTATATAGTTATCATCGTACTATCGTTCGGGCTATCATAATTTAAGAGGTCATGACATGACGTACGAGGAGTTAGGACACTTTAAATGAATCACAACTCGTCAATACGCCATCCGAAGAAGCCTCATTATGAAATTCCCTAGTAATATAGCACTTCGATAACTAATAACATATATATTCTATATAGCTATATCACCATCTAATCGTTTACGTGAAATCGTATTTATAAGTAAAAACGTTTATAATTACGCCTTTAGCAAAAATGACATAACTTTGTCGTTTTAAGCCCGTTTCTCGCGTTTCTTACGCCCACACTTTCGTATTAAGATGAGTGATCATAAAATCACATTTTTAGGTTTTTGAGATTCTGTGATGAATAGTGTTTTACTGTTCATAACAGCTATAAAATCGTTTTTATACTTTTAATTAACGTAAAACCCGTTTTAGTCGTATCTTATTCGTTATAGCTCCGTTTTTAGCGATTCTTTCGAACACGTTCTCGTAATTGAAAGTTTTATCATATTATTGATGTTTACAAAGTATAAGTTTCTGCCATGAATAGTAACTTTTTATAAAATTTGTTTTATAAAGTATTTAGCGTCGTAAACTCGTAATTAGTGTATCTTCTTCGTTATTAATCCGTTTTTCGAGTTTCTTATCATTTTGGAATCCTCATGAGGTGTACTATCTTTATAAAACATAAAAGGGCTGTTAAGAAATTCGGACCAAAACAGAAGGTTTGAGGTTTTGTGATTTAGACATGTTTTAAGCTTGATTTTAGTACCATTTAGCTTCAACACCTTATTACAACTACTTCACAACATTTCTATCTTATGTTTTACATATATAAAATCCATTAGGTCATACTTTGCTCAAGAATATCCAAGATAACAAGTTTAACATGTTATTTACATCATTTTCATTTGCAACTTATTAAGTAAATCATTAAAACCCTAATTTGCACTTATACATGTTAATACTTAACCAACATGTTAAAATACTTATACATTCCTTTTAACATAATATTATCATCCATATGACATGTAAATAAGTGTACAAAACAATGATCATAAGTAAAAATTCATTTTACATATTCAAAAGTACCCTAAATGGTGATTTAGCTAAATATAACATATGAACACATAAAATCTTAGTTATGAAAAGATTAAGCCTTATATATAACCTTGCTTGGATGAGTAGAGAAGAGAATAACAATCACACCCTTGTGATTAACAACCTTGGCTTGAAAATATAAGGTGAAAACCCTAATTTCAACCAAAAACCCTAATCTTGCAATATCTTTTTAAAACCCTTTCAAAGCTTAACCAATCCTTCAATTCTTCTTAGAATACCTTAAGTATGATATGTAAACACTAATATGGTGAAAGAAAATCAAACTATGGATTGTGTTTGTTAAGGTTTTTGAGCCGTGGGGTGTTTAAGAGAGAAAGGGAGAGATTTTTTTGTTTACACTTTGGAAAAATGGAAGATGTGTGTTACTTGCTAGCTTAGGCCTTTTATACTAAGCCAAGGACTCAAGGAAGGCCTCAAGGAAGGTTCCTAGGGCAATTGGTCAAGAGCATGTGGTGGTGTAAGACATGGTTCCCTTGATATTTGTAATATCTAGATATTTAGGGCAAAATTCATGCACTTAGATATTTCTTTGGTCCTATCCCTTGGAATTCGGCCACATACACATATATGTGATGTTATATTGATTATTTTGTGTATTGGGTATAATCGTGGGTATTTGATTAAGCGTAGTTAGGTTTTGGTGCTTCCGGGAATGCCAAAACGCGTTTTATCGTGAAACGTAAGCATTTTACGTAGCCAATAAAAATAAGATGAACAAAGTTGATAATTATCCTCATAATAATCATTTAACACTTGCTTGATGTAAAAATTTAATTGTTTAATGCCCGTTTATATTGAATGGTCATTTTTAGTTGACGCGATTTAGCTTAACGATTACGATTTAAAAGCAAACGCGTAAAACCCTAAAAATAAATTGTGGATTACATAATGTCGTACAATGACCTAAAACACGAGGTGTTATAATTCCATTCATGTTACAAGACATATATAAATGTTTTGCCTCAATCAATTTTAAGTTTCAATGACTTTTCATGTTTATGCAACCCTAGATTTAAACGAAACCTATATTATCAGTTAATAATCAACAATTAATCACAAAGAAATTATATAAAGCACGTTTTCTTACGTTTTTCTATCACAGAGAATCAATGAAACGATTTGGATTGTGTTTTCATATGTTACGAAATCTCAATGTGTGCAGAGAATTTACGAAACCTTTTTGTGTGTTTTACAAAAGTGATGAGGTTACGTATGAAAACTGTTACTTTTATACTTCCGAAAATGAGTTTGCAATTTTGGCATTTTCAGTCCCTCAAGTTACTTACGTAAGCCCTTTTAGTCCATACGAAAGTATCTTTTAAACCTTACATTTTCAGTCCCTCTTCTTTCTTTCGTAATCATTAACAACCCATACTAAAGTTATCTTTGCATTTTACACTTCTAGTCCTTGTAGTTACTTTGATAAGATTTTATTATCCACAAAAACTAATAACTCTCCCTTGGAGTTGGACCTCTTTTCACATTAAACCTTTTGACTTATTTTGTAGTTAAGTACCCCGTTTTTTACTTTAAAAATTTCATAACTCCCCTCGAACAATTATCCTTATTTGAAATTTCTTTCCTTTTGATAAAAATTTGTTCCACACGAAGTTATTTTTGCTTTTTGAGAACACATTTTTATTTTCTGATGATGATTTGACTGAAAAATTTATAACTCCCCCTCAATAAGATATCTAATTAAAGAACTTATCGAAAGATAGTTAGTTTTGCAGTTTTGAACATTCTTGAGAAGATTTTTGAAAATCAAGAATTTCATAACTCCCCCTCGAATAAATGTCTAATTAAAGAACTTATTCAAAAGATTGTTACTACTTGCAATTTTGCACACTTGAATTTTTCAAAATCAATGTTTTTAAAAGATGTTTTTGAAGAAATCTATATTTTATGAATGGATTTTGATTACAAACAGCATATTTTAGCAGTGAAAGATCATTTATGAACGATTTACTCCCTCTCAGTTCATGATACATTGATTTTGCATTTAAAGAACCATTTTTGAGAAATACAATATCATGAGACTGATAAAAACGGAGAAGATATGTGTTTGTATGTGTAAGTTATATTTTCGTGTTTTTGTATTTTTTAAATTTTTAGTTGTTTTTCAGTTATGAAAAATAGTAAGAGAACAAAAATATTTTTTCTTGTTGTTGTTGTTGTTGTTTTTTTTTCAATTTTGTACTTTGTTTTTGAAAATTTTTCAAATTTTATTTTGTTTTTGAAAAAAATTATTTACAATATGTTTTGATGTACGATCTTTCATTCAAGAAGATAACTTTGCCAGACGTTCCAACTTAATTGGAGTCATACTTCGCATACCAATTCTGTGAACTATATACGCAAACCTTTCTTTTGGAAGGGCTTTTGTAATGAGATTAGCAAGTTGGTATTTCGTCCCGACAAAGTAATGTTCAATGGTACCTTTTTCAACATGCTCCTTGATAAAGTGATAACGGATGTTAATGTGTTTTGTACATGAATGTTGTACCGGATTGCAAGATATGGCAATTGCACATTATAAGTCACAGTACATTGGAATCTTGTTGTACCAAAATACATAATCTAGCAGTTGCGTCCTCATCCAAATGACTTGAGCACAGCATGTAGATAAGGATACGTACTCAGCTTCTGCAGTTGACATTGTTGTACAATCTTGCTTTTTCGATAACCAACTGACTAGCTTATCTCCTAGAAATTGAATGCCTCCAGATGTGCTTTTGCAATCATCATTACACCTTGTATGGTCTTCATCTGAATATGCAATTAGCTCAAACCCAGAGTCCTTCAAGTATCATAGACCCATGTTAATGGCTTGTCTTAGGTATCGAAAGATCCGTTTAACCTCTTTGAGGTGTTTTTCAGTTGGGCGTGCCTGATAACGCGCACAAACAAATGTCATAAAGGCAATATCTAGTCGACTAGCAGTGAGATACATAAGTTTTACAATCATACTACAATATTTAGTTTGATCAACTTGGGTACCCTATAAGTCTGCATCTAGTTTGGTTGTAGCCATTGGTGTGCTAATGGTATCACATTTTTCCATCCCACGTTTCTTAAAAAGATCCATAGTATATTGTGATTGACATATAAAGATTCTTCTGGGTGATTGATGAACCTGAAGTCCAAGAAAGAACTTCATTTCACCAATCATTGACATTTCAAAATTATCTTTCATTAGTTTTGCAAATCTATTTGAAAAAACTGGATTTGTTGACCAAAAAATTATGTCGTCGACATAGATTTAAACAAGTAAAATGTCATCCTCGTGTCTTCTTATGAACAATGTCAGATCAACAATACCTTTTGTGAAATTATGTTCGATTAAGAATGAGAAAGCTTGTCATACCAGGGTCTATGGGCTTGTTTGAGACCGTATAGAGCTTTCTT
>BQNB010137132.1:2549-17899 GCA_026074375.1 Tanacetum coccineum
TACAAGGTTTACTTTGTACATCTTTTAAACAAGAAGGACCAAACTCGTAAAAGTGCAAACTCCAAGGGTATATTTTGCCATTTTTCATTCTCAAGGGTCTAAAATGTAACATTTTGAAAAATGTAACATTTTGAAAAAAGTATAAAAATGTATTCAAAACCTTACAAAACATAACTTTAATTAACGCTTAATGTGCTTAACATTTCTAGTTATTGAGCAAAACGTTTAAAACCGATTATGTTATAACTATTATAAAAATTCATCATCGATGTGCTTTATAAAAATCCTGTCTCGAATCTATATCGTATCACAATACTAGGGAGCTTCATATTAAGGGGTTTCATCTTGGTATTACGTTCTGACTGAGTTGTTGGGTTTACGATTTAAAGTGCCCTAGCTCCTCAAACGTTTACTGAATGACCTCTAAATTATGATGGCCCGAACGGTGATACAATAATTCCAAACTTTCTAATCAAACTCATAACAATATTAAACTATTAAAACTAAAGTTCTAGAGTATAATCTTCCTAAGACTTGACATATTATCCCAGGTTGCGTGCGACGAAGCCGTTACTTTCATTTCATATACCTTTGCTAATCACTCAGATTTCCCTGTACTGTTAAGGTGAGTTCATAGCCTCGCTTTTACTTATTTACATGTTTTATAAACCCGCGAGGGGGATACATGCTTGTTACAAACTCTTTTACATACTCGTTTATCTTATAACAATGTGATTACTTTTCAAAGACTTAGTGAGTTCATAGCCTCGCTTTTACTTATTTACATGTTTTATAAACCCGCGAGGGGGATACATGCTTGTTACAAACTCTTTTACATACTCGTTTATCTTATAACAATGTGATTACTTTTCAAAGACTTAGTGAGTTCATAACCTTAATTTTTAATCTCTTTAATGTTTCATAAACCCGTGAGGGGGATACATGCTATAAATTACGAATACAAGTGTTTTCCAGACTATATGCTTTCCTGATATACCATTACAATTAATGTCTAAGTTACTATATGCCAAAAGTCCCTCACTATCATGGACCATTAATCACTTGCGAGTGAACGCGAATATTATGGATAGATCTATCAGGATTGACGAATCCTGTTTGTGTTAGCTGGATAGGTAACCAAACACACTATATTTGAATTTCATAGGTATATGGCAATTACCTATATCGGGGGCCATTATCTCTATATATATATATCATATTCAATTTGGGTATATATATATATATATATATATATATATATATACAAGTCAGTTTGTGTGCCATGAGCTTAGACGAAACGCAATAATACATTATAAATGCAATACCATTTTTCCATGATAATTGTATTCGTTGTAATTATTACAAATAACGGGTGTATAACAACGTAACCCAATATCACACTATAACGCATTACTATAACACTGCTTTTATAACAATTACTTATGATGACTTGTATTCAACTATTATATTTCAAACCTTTGAATTTCACTCAACCCCATGTGTGACTTTTTAGCATGTTTATCTCAGTAATTGAGAACTTATGGCACGGTGTGGCATAGACATGAAGATGGCTTAAACTTGTTATCATTCAACATTGGTATGTAATAGATTTGTGGACTTCCATTGTAAAACTCTGATTTTAAAAGGATTGATAACGTATTTTATAACTCATAACGTCCTCCTTTGAGTCGTTTTCTATGATTATGATTATTGTATCCATGAAGTAATACCACAGATTAGCTTCCGCTACTATATTTATCAAAATGGGGGTGTTACAAGGTGGCTCCTCTTATGGATCCTTATAACGCTTAATTCCAGTTGAGAAAACGGTTCCTCAACGAGACTTCTTACAGGTAGGGGGAAACATAGCTAAAATACTAAGAAAGTAATACATATCATCCCAGATAAGGGTAGGCAAAATAACTTAATGACAACTTAGCAAAATACGAGATATATAAGCTATGCAAAAATAGAGGGGAGGCATAGCAGTTATAGCATCAAACACTTAAGCCCTAAATGCATCTACATAAAGGACCCCTAGGTTATAGTAAGGCTAAACCACCTACTTCTCTATAACCAAAGGCTCTGATACCAATTTGTCACACCCTGCCAAGGCGGAAACACGAGGCGTAATGAGAATGGATATCATCACAACACAATGGTATCTACTATAGAGAAATCTAAATGAAGGAAATAACCAAATGGACACTATGTGTCATGACAATACCCAACATAAGATAAAGGAGTCTTGCATTACTAAAGTAATGTCGTACACGACAAATGTATCCAATATACTAAACAATCTTCAACAAACAAAAGTATCACAGCAAACAAATGTCATATATGAAAAGAATAGAAAAAGAAACTCCACAAGCAATGCCTAGGGTCTCTCTAGCCACTCTTCCTAACATCCTTCTTATCATCACGATACTCATCTGAAAATAATGCTTAAAAACGTCAACACAAAGGTTGGTGGAGTCATAGGTTTTACGACACCAATACAAGATCCAAATAAATTACTGTGATTAATAAAACAAAACATGGCAGACTAGTTAAGCTTGCAATTATATGGCTAACATGCTACACCTCACAAACAACCATAACTAGGACGGAACGTAACATCTTTCTTATCATCATGATACTCACCTGAAAATAATGCTTAAAAACGTCAACACAAAGTTGGTGAGAGTCATAGGTTTAAGACACAATATAAAATCCAAACTGCACATTACTGTGATAATAAAGAAAACATTGTAGGACAATAAATGAACTATCATATAGGCTATCATGCACAACCAATCCAATACAAACCAATTACACAATTTCCCAGTAACGATTTATAAGACGTCTCAATCGTACCAAGGTCCCTGTGGTTACCCCCTTAGCCCCGACCATGGATACTCTCAAAGTAACCATCCTGCTCGCTAGGCCACAATACCTTCCACTAAATAGGCCATGGATACCCTCAGGTGATCCTCCCTGACTTAGTTCACAATTATCAATATCACATCACAAAACATGTAGCACACAACATACAATAGTCACGTATAGTCCATGCATCTTTGACAACACATTATCACAGTAATCAAAATATTTCCAAGCACTTTGCATCATTTCCACCCCAAAAAATCATAAGAAAAGAGGAGCTATGAAACTCACCTGAAGCACAAGCAGCTTCCAAACAACACCCGACCAAGCTAAAAGCTCATGTCCATGTAACACTCATATGATGGATGTCTAAGGGTTTAATTAACCATCATGGGTTACCCCGACACCATGCCCAAACTTAACCACTTCATTAACTCCTTCCACTAGTTACTTATAATTAACTCAGAATTGCAGAGTTTTATAATGACTTTACGTACCCCAAACCCTTACTTAATGACCCTCATAATTTATACCAAAAATCACCCATGTTCATTTATGATTATATTAACTACCTTTGGATTTCCAAAAGCCATTTACATGCACAAGTACTCCTAAGAAAATCAAACTTCAAAACACTCCTAATTCGGATCTGATTGCACACTAAAAAGTTTGGACTTATTAACCATACTTAGACATAAAATTAGAACATATCCTTCTGGGGTTTCTCTATATACATATGGAACTTAACTACCGTATAAGGGCTAAGCTCAACTCGAATTTTAAATTAGGGTTTTACCCTCACAAACATGACCTAAATCTGACCCGTATTTACTGTTTTGACAACTTTTAGTATAACCAACATTTGAATGACTTTCCGACAAATCAATCGAGGCCGGACTTTCTGAAAAGTAGACTCTTTGAACTATAATTTAGGCACTGGAATCATATCAAAACACATTTTTATCATCTAGATATCATCAGTTGAACACAACCCTAAATTCTGCTCAACCCTAAATCAAGTTTTAACGCAAATCTAAACAACCAATTGCATTATGAACATGACCTAATCAAGGCCCTAATATTCTATCATCATTAAAATATTCATTAATATCTGAGTTTTATTGAAAACCCTAGATCCATCATAATTTATGTTCCATGAATATATAAATTTTGATGGATTAACATGCTTACCTTGAATTGTTTAGAACCTAAACCATGATTCTTGAGGGTTTTCTTGGATAACAATGAACCATTGACTTCTTAATGTTTTGGGGCTGCATATGAAACTTCCAAAAAGAGGGAAAGGGAGGGGATAATGGGTAGTTCATTGGTATTTTCTCTATTGAGGTCCTTATCCTTCTCTAAAGCCCTATTTGATAAAATTATAACTCTAACCCAATTGCCTAAACCAAAACGTCGGCCCCTATTTTAAATACACACATACATATATATATATATATATATTATATATATATATATATATATATATATATATATATATGTACATATATATATATACACACACACACACATATATATATATTTATATAATATATATATATTATATATAT
This sequence comes from Tanacetum coccineum, assembly GCA_026074375.1. Taxonomy (NCBI): domain Eukaryota; kingdom Viridiplantae; phylum Streptophyta; class Magnoliopsida; order Asterales; family Asteraceae; genus Tanacetum; species Tanacetum coccineum. The sequence continues at coordinate 6,989 of BQNB010137132.1, forward strand.
TTTATTTTATATTATATTTTATATATATCTATATATATTATATATTATATATATTTTATATTTATATATTTAAAATTTTAAATTAACTAATCTTCATTACCTTAAGTTTTTATAAAAACCTAAGCTAATTTGATTAAACCTTTTTACTTAAACGCTACTTACTAAACTTTCTAAATATAACTTTCATTTCACCAAACCACTTTCTATTTTTAGAAAGTTTGCTACAAACTTCTATATTTCACTCACTTAACTCATTTCCAACATGACACATTTCCCCTAAATGCTTAACACTTAATCATCCAACTATTGACGTAGCATTGCATGCAATACGCCATTCCTTTCCATTATCACTAAACGTGAACAAATGGAATACTCATTACCAAACACAAACACACTCAAAATGAGATGTCCATACACCTCAAAATGATATTAAGCACATACTTAAACCACTTAGCACACATATATAACACATAGCACACAAGAATTCACACAAAATGGACTCTTAGCCATTTCTAAAGGTATAAACTAACCCGCTCAAATCACGGTTGTCACAGTATCCCCTCCTTATGGAAATCTCATCCTTCATTAGCACGATCAACAAACAACTGAGGATACTTAGACTTCATATAATCTTCGCGCTCCCAAGTGAACTCGGGACCACGCTTTGAATTCTAACGAACCTTCACAAGTGATATCTTACTACGCTTCAAATTCCTAATCTCACGGTCCATAATCTCTACGGGTTCCTCAACAAAACGAAGAGTTTTGTCAACCTTGATCTCATCCAATGGCACATGCAGACTAGCATCCGCCAGACATTGTTTTTAGGTTTGACACATGAAACGTGTCATGTACTCCACTCAATTCCTCAGGCAATCTCAACCGATAAGCTACAGGACCGACTCTTTCAAGAATCTCCAATGGCCCTACATACCTCGGTGCTAACTTATCATTCTTTCCAAAACACACTACGCCCTTCCAAGGCGACACCCTTAACAATACTCGATCTCCCACCTCAAACTCTAACGACTTACGCCTATAATCAACATAGCTCTTTTGACGATCTCTCACCGCTTTGGGATTTTCCTTTACCAGCACTACCTTATCAGTCGTTTCCTGTACCAACTCAAGTCCAGTCAAACTACTCTCTCCAATCTCTGCTCATAGAACAGGCGACCTACATTTCCTTCCATACTAAGCTTCAAACGGAGCACACCGAATGCTCAAATGATAACTACCACCAAAATCGATAACACATGCCCTCATTATATCTTCCAAAGTCTGAATCATACGTTTACTTTGTCCATCCACTTGAGGATGCTAAGCAGTACTCAAATCCAATCGCGTCTCTAACACTTTCTGCAGCGTCTGCCAAAACCACGAGGTAAATCATCCATCTCAATCTGAGTTAATCGTCACTAGAATTTCATTCCTTGCTATTATCTCATCAATATAAATCCTTGCCAACTTCACATCTTGAAATTTTCTTGTATAGCTAGAAAATGAGCTAACTTGGTCAGTCAATCGACCATCACCCAAATCACACCCAAATCACATCATACTCACTACTTTGACCTTAGAAATTTAGTAATAAAATTCATGGTGGTTCTATCTCATTTTCACTCAAGTATCTCAGGCTGTTGCAGCAAGCCAAAAGTCTTTGACATTGCAGTCTTCACCTCTTAAACAAGTCCGAAATTTGCTAACATAGATAGCTATATCCTTTTCTACACGTGGCTACCAATACATGTCTCCAAGGTTATAGTACGTCTTATCCGCTCCCGGATGTACCAAGTACCTTGATGCATGAGCCTCATCCATTACTACCGTTCTCATCATTCCCTGCTAACATAACTCATATACGATCCATAAAGTACAAACTCTCATCCTCCTTCTTTTCCATATGTCAATCTAACCCATAAAGCCTTTCTGTAGGTACATTCTCTTTCTTGAACGCCTCACTTTGGGATGCCAATATCATTCCTCTTACTCCATGTTGAATGGTCATAGCCATCGCTCGAACACGTCTAGGTTTCACTCGTTCCTTCCTTCTTAACGCATCAATCACCACATTTGCCTTACCTGGATGGTAGCGAATTTCATACTCATACTTACTATACAATTTAATCCATAAAGTACAACCATCATCTGCTCTCTTTTCCATTTGTTGGTCCAGGTCACGCAGCATTTCTGCTGGCGCGTTCTCTACCTTGGACGTCTCACTTGAAGTAGCCAATATCTTGTCCTTAACACTTAACTGGATAGTCATGGACATTGCTCTTACTCGTCTTAGTTTCACTCTCCCTTTCTACTCAACGCATCAACCACTACATTCGATTTATCGAAGCGTCACACAAATCATTCTTCAAAGTCTAGAAAGCCTCTTCTCGTTCTGCGCCCCACTCGTACTTCTGATTCCTCTAAGTTAGGGAAGTAAGGGGTTTAAAAATCTTAGAAAAGTTTACGATGAAACGTAGGTAGGTAACCTGCCAATCCTAAGAATAATCATATCTCGGATGGTGTCGTAGGTACTTCCCAATTCTTCACTGCCTCACACTAGTAACCTTAGCATACAACTTCTCCTTCCTCAGTAATTCCAACTCTAACTTCAAATGAACTCCATGCTCCTCTTCTTAACAAACAACACTGGTGCTCCTCACGGAAAATGACTAGGTCGTATGAAACCTTCTCGTCTTGCCAACTCTTGAAGTTGTTTTAGACAATTCTTGCATTTCCAAAGGTGCTAGACGATATGGAGACTTCGCGACTGGCGTGTCGCTCAACAGGAACAAAAGTCTGTACGCAGAAACTTAACTTGTTATTGCGGTGGTTATTGACAAGTCTTCCGGAAACACGTCAATAAAGTCTCGTACGACGGAAATACCACTCAATTTCGATTCACCTACCTTAGTGTTCATTAAGGTTTTCACGACTCCTTGAGTACGTTCACCATGAACTCGAAGTATCTCATCACTTTCCAACGATATCCTAACCACCTTCTCATGACATACTATCACAAACTTCCTCTTTGACAACCAGTCCTTTCCCACAATCACATCAAAGTTTCCATGACTCAACGGTATCAACGAACTCCAAGGCTTACGAACAATCGAATCGGATAACAATTACGATTATCGAGGTCAAAGGCTAGAATGCATATAGGAGATTCCACATATGCAAATAGACGTGGATCAAATGACATAAGAATCCTTTGAAAGAAAAGGATACGTATATGTACCGAGTGAACACGCAAACGAAAGAAAATCAACAGGCGTACCACGACAAAAGAACCCATAAAAAATATCAATACGAAGGACGGAAATTCTCATACCTTTATTGACTTTTACTCGAAAGACCAAATTAAAATAATGTTTTTATTAAAAAATCAATTTAATCAAAAATTAAAGAAAGTCACTGTAGTATAAAATTATTTCGAATTATAAATAATATTGTCTTAAATGTAATTCTTTATAAAATTCATTCTGGGTTGTCATAAAAATCTAGAGATGGTTATCTAATGGTATATCGTACCTTACCACTATGAATCACTTTAAACCTGCTTTTTATAATAAAATAAAATTTATTTAACCACTCAACAATTTTCATATTCTTTTTACATAGGCCATTTAAACATATTCTATTTACAAAGATCATTTTAAACTCAGTTTTTTTTCTCACTATAACACTAACAACAATTCTTAAAAGGTTTTTTAATTTGATAATCATTTATAAATGTGTTACTCAAACAAAGGGACACCATAATACCAAAAGGGATCATAAAAAAAAAAACATGCGCGCATTACAGACTTAACACAATTCTATGTTTGAAAATGAAAGAAAATACTAAGGAAACCATATGACAAAATAAAATCACAAGAACTCGTATTAGAAAACTCATGCAAGATGTTAATAACCAAAGAAAACGTAAGGTCTTATCCAAAATACTGATCAAAGTGCAAACCTAAGGAGCATCGATACTAACTACGTAGCGCCAACGGGTTACGAAAACCAATGGATATACAAAGAAGGTGAGTAATGATCCACATAATATGTTAGGAAAACAATTACGTACTTAAAAGAAAACCTTTGTTACTTTCGAGTAATCAATGCAATGAAAGACTAAACAAAACGGGCTATATCGAAAGAGCAGATTACCGACAATCCAATATACCATCAAGACGTGTAGAATAGAATGGGGAAAATACAGGTATCCTTACTAACAAAGTACGAGGAATGGATGCTATGCTGTAGACTTAGAAAATCGAACCACAACCAAGAAAACGATGCAACTCTCTATAATAGCTATACGAAGGTTTTACGCAATTACTAGATAGAACGGGCAAATAGTTACTATCTATACAACTTAACTCTCAACATATCCTCCAATTAGGGTAAGAGAAAAATTATCTACCCATACCACCATCTTTATCATGAATACACATATAAAAAAGGGAAACATATTACACTACCACCTTACAACCAAACACAAATAAATGCAATCATGGTCACAAGTCTATGAGTGTGATGTCCTTTAAAATTTTGTAATCCACCATAAATTTTTTAAGTGCTCTCCTTTCACTCGGATTGTACTCTTACTTCCAAGATTACCCATTTCAATCATAATTCACATATGAGCACATATACCACATTGCACATCTTAAACCACTCCAACTTAATACTTAAAGGATGCTCCATCAATTAACTACTTACTTATATCAAAATGAAATCGAAACAACATAAAGGAACGAAAATATCGCAACAACTCCCAAAATACAAAATATCTGAAAGAAATAATCAATAACAACATGACATGGTAAAGGACGAGATAAACTTATGCTGGGCCTCACTTGGGTTTCACTTTGCCTCCTTCGACAAAGAATCGCCTGACCCGCATGGTTCATGCTTTACTCTGCGGCATTACGACCAACTCGATCAACTATCCTATCTCCTTCGGTTCCACATGAGGCTCCTCTTATGGATCCTTATAATGCTTAAGTCCAGTTGGAAAAATAGTTCCCCAACAAGACTCCTTACAGGTGAGGGAAAAACAAAGCTAAAATACTATGAAAGTAATACATATCAAATCAGATAATGGAAGACAAAATAATTAAATGAAAACTTAAAAAACTAGGAAAATATAAGCAATGCAATATAGCGGAGAAGCATAGCAGTTATAGCATTAAAACATCTTAGCCCTAATTGCATTCTACTATAAAGGCACCTAGGTTATAATATAGGCTTCGAAACCACCTATCTTCTTTATAACCAAAGATCTGATACAATCTGTCACACCCCTGCCAAGGCGGAAGCACGGAGGTGTCTAAACTTCATTGGATATCGTTACAACACAATGGGGGAAAAACGTTTCTACCTTTTATAGGAGATATTTACTAAAAGGAAAAGAAATATAACTACAGGGGACACTATGTGTCATAACTAATAACCCAAACACAAGATAATAGGAGTCTTTGATTTATTAAGTAATGTCATACACGGGCAAAGAGCAAAATAACCAAAAATAAAAGTAAATTAATCCCATTCTTATATTATCCAGTAGAACATAAGTTAAATGAAAGAAACATATAAGAAGGAACTCCACAAGCCAATCCTAAGGTCTCTCTATTCCACTTCTCATAGCATCATTGGTCTCAAATTGATTACATGATAATGATGCTATAATCGTCAACATTAAAGTTGGTGAGAGTCAGATGGGTTTAAGAGCTGATTATAAATCAATTAAATTCATTACTGTGATAAATATAAACACTGCTGAATAATAAATGGCACTACTCATATAAAGCCTATCTATACAAACGAATCAAATCCAATCCAAAATCACAATTGCAATCAATACAGATTACGAGACGTTCTCTAGCGCAGATCTACTCAATTATTCACTAAGCCATGGAGCATACCACCCATCCACTCTAAATGATCACTAAAGCCATGGGAGCATACATAAATCCGCATCCAATTGATCACTAGAAGTCATGGAGGTATCAAATCACAACATTGCAGCACATTAACATATAATTAGCCACATAAAGTCCATGCATCACTTTAAACACTTTCACCATTAATCAAAACATTTTTCATTCTAGCTTCGCATTCCCATCCCATGTTTTAAAACGAACAGTAAAAAGTGTGACTATTAAATCTCTTAGTTTATGCTTAATCCTAAAAAAGTTCAGTATTCACAAGATCTAAACAAAGAACGTTGGTATTAAATCACTTTGGTTCATTACTCCATAATAAAAAATGGTAGGTGATAACGAGTACAATCTATTGATGGATTCTAACGAATCTATCAATGTTCTATCATTTTGTACCTTTTAAATTCTTACTATAACTAGCTTACAACTTTATTTCTACATTTTCAATTTTCTGGATTTGGGCAGAATATTTAGGACTCACTAGCTCGCCCTGAAAACGCCACCCACGTATACAGTTTATAATTTTTTGGAAAAATTCCATAGGTTTTTATATGGACTTATAAACCCTAATTACTCCCCCACCCCCACCAAAGTTCAGTACTCTTTTATAAATACCCTTTAGAAAAAATCATAACACCAGTATCCAAATTTGGACTTGTAACAGACACCTAAAAGTTTGATGTTATCTGGACCAATTTTAAACCCCACCCCATAATTAGCCAAAAATCAGAGGTCACACACAATATATGAACTTACTTCCACGTGAAAATTAGCCCTTGAAAAGGAGTCTTGATATTCTTAGAAAAATCATAACTACTGAAACTGTTAGTAAAATTAGGAAATTCACTGTTTTGCACACTTATCTTATAAAAACCATTTGACAACCTTCCCGACCATAAAAACTCTTGGGGCTGGATTTTCTGGAAAGAAGACTCAGAGTACTACAATTTAAAAAAAAGAATCGCTTCAATATCATTCTCCATCATGGAGAAAATCGCTCGTGAACACAGCCCTAATTCTGCTCCACACTAAATCAAGATTTCATGCAAACCCTAACATGAAATTCGCATGGTTATGCCCCTAATTCAATTCTAATCAATGCTATTAACATTAATTACTCATTAAGATCTGTATTTTATTAAAACCCTAATCCATCATAATTAAGCTATAAGAATTAAAAGATTTAAAGAGGTTTAATATATTTACCTTTGATTACAAGCACCTAGATTACACTTGAATGATTTCCCTTGAATCACCAATGAAATTCGCCACTCCTAGGGTTTTGAGAGATGGTTTTGACGGCACACAAGGAACAAGAAAAAAAAGACTAGGGCTTTGCTTATATATCCATCTAATTTAAGTCCTAGTTTAGTTACAATTGTAATTAATTAAATCTTTAGTTTTTATATTATTTTTTTTCTTTTCTAGTCGTCCAAACTAAGGCCCCTTTATATTATATATATATTTTTTTTTATTTTCTTAATTAACTAATTTACTATATTACCTTAAGTTTTTACAAAAGTCTAAGCTAATTTGATTAAACCTTTTTACTTAAACGCCACTTACTAACCCTTCTAAAAATAACTTTCGTTTCACCAAACCACTTTCTATTTTTAGAAAGTTTGCCACAAACTTCCAAATTTCACCCACTTATCTCATTTCTAAAATGCCACAACCATCATAAACGCTTATCACTTAACCATCCAACTTTTGACGTAGCATTACATGCAATACGCCAATCCCTTCCTTTATCACTAGACGTGAACAAATGGAATACTCATAATCTAACACAAACATACTCAAAATGAGATGTCCATACACCTCAAAATGATATTAAGCACATACTTAAACCACTTAGCACACACATATATAACACATATCACACAAGAATTCACACAAAATTGACTCTTAGCCATTTTTAAAAGTATAAACTAACCCGCTCAAATCACGGTTGTCACAAATGGGTGTTTGGCATTTTATTTTATTTTGTTAAGTGTAGAATTTTGTAAATAAAAAGGTAAGGTTTTAATAAAAAGGTGAAGTTTAAATTCAAAATGCTGTTTTTAGCAAAGTTCGACCAAGAGTCAAAAGTAAAATAAATATTACTAAAATAGAATTTATAAAGTCATCAGGGCAAATAATGAAATATTAAGTTATGTTAAACACGTAGACAAGCAACGAGCTAAAAAGGCATCTCAGAATTACCAAAACATAAAAATTACAGAATCGAGTAAACGGTAATTATAAATTTTTTACTTAAAGGTAAAATTAGGAATAAAATATAGTTAAATTAGTTACCTGAATTTACAAGATATTACAGTTGATCCCCCTTAGGGAACTCTGGTCGCCAGAGCTCAACTAACGACTTCAACAGACGAGGTGGTCGCGAAAAGATGCGGGTACTTGGCCTTGAATTGATCTTCTCGTTCCGAAGTAAACTCAGCTCCTCGTTGAGAGTTCCATCGAACTTTCACAATGGGAATCCAACTTCGCTTCAGCTTTTTCACTTCTATATCCACAATCTTGACAGGTTCCTCTACGATGTACAACTTGTCATCAATCTTGATCTCCTCTAATGGCACTTGCAAGTCTGTGTCTGCTAAGCATTTCTTAAGGTTTGACACATGAAATGTGTCATAAATGTAGCTTATCTCTTGGGGTAACCTCAAACGATAGGTTACAGGTCTAATGCGTTCCACGATCTCAAATGGTCCCACATACTGTGGTGCCAACTTTCCCTTCTTACCAAATTAAACCACTCCCTTCCATGGAGATACCTTAAGTATCACACGGTCACCGACATTAAATTCAAGAGGTTTACGCCTTTTATCAGCATAACTTTTCTGGCCGTCCCACGCCGTCTTCAACCTCTCTTTGATTTGCATAATCTTCTTTGTGGTCTCCTGTATAATTTCAGGTCCAATTAACTGACTTTCCCCAACTCCAGCCCATATCACGGGTGACCTACACTTTTGGCCATACAACGCCTTAAATGGTGCACATTTAACGCTTTTATGGTGACTGTTGTTATAAGAAAACTCAACTAATGGAAGGTGGGCATCCCAACTGCTTCCAAAGTCCATAACACATGCCCTAAGCATATCCTTCAAGGTCTGGATAGTACGCTCACTCTGACCATCAGTCTGAGGATGGTAAGCCATACTCATGTCTAGTCTCGTCCCTAACGCCTTCTGTAGTGCTTGCCAAAAATGTGACGTGAATCGACCATCACGATTAGAAATAATTAACATAGGCACGCCGTGTTTCACTACAATCTCATTGATATAGATTCTTGCTATCCTTTCCATTTTGAAATCTTTACGAATCGGTAGAAAATGAGCAGACTTGGTCAATCTATCCATAATGACCCAAATCGCATCATACCCACTATTGCTTTTAGGCAGCCTCGTGACTAGGTCCATAGTTATGTTCTCTTATTTCCACTCAGGAATTTCTGGTTGTTGAAGTAGTCATGAGGGCTTCTGATGTTCTGCCTTAATCTGAGAGCAGGTTAGGCACTTGTTAACGTACTCAACAATGTCTTTCTTCATACCAGGCCACCAATACAAGTCCCTCAAATCATAATACATTTTGTCCGCACCTAGATGTACTGAATACCTCGAAGTATGAGCTTCATCCATGATTAACTTCCTTATACCGCCAACGGATGGAATCCATATATCCGATCGACAAAGTAAATTCCACCGTCATCCCTTCTTTCAAATTGTACATCCAATCCTCGTAGCTATTCTTCTAGAGCTTTGAGGTCCTTGGAAGCTTCGCCTTGTGCCTCCAAAATCTTGGCCTTGAGGCCGGACTAGATAGTCATGCTCATGGCACGCACTCACCTAACTTGAGTCTTTCTTTTCTTCTCAAAGCATCTGCCACAACATTTGCCTTGCCCGGGTGGTATTTGATTTCACATTCATAATCACTGAGCAGCTCAATCCACCGCCTTTGACGCATATTCAATTTCTTCTAGTCAAAGATGTATTGGAGACTCTTGTGATCGGTGTAAATAACATTTTTTGTCCCATAAAGATAATGTCTCCAGATTTTAAGTGCAAACACAACTGCACCCAATTCCAAGTCGTGGGTGGTATAATTCTTCTCGTGTGTCTTCAGCTGTAGAGAGGCATATGCAATCACCTTGCCCCGTTGCATCAGCACGCACCCGAACCCTTGGTTCGACGCATCACAATAGACCACAAAGTCGTTTGGTCCATCGGGGAGCGCTAACACAGGTGCGTTACATAATTTCTTCTTTAGAATACTGAAAGCTTCTTCCTGCTTATCGCCCTACACATATGTTTTATTCTTCTGAGTCAACTAGGTGAGAGGTTTGGCAATCTTGGAAAAAAATTCGATAAATGTTCTGTAGTAACCCGCCAATCCTAAAAATGAACAGATCTCTGTCGGTGACTCAGGGGTCTTCCAGTTCTTGACCGACTCAACCTAGCTAGGGTGCACATGGATACCATATTTGTTGACCACGTGCCCTAGGAACTGGACTTCTTGTAACCAAAATTCACACTTTGAGAATTTGGCATACAACTTCTCTTTCTTGAGCAGTTCTAGAATCGTCTTCGGATTTTGTGTTCTTCTTTTGACTTCGAGTAGATAAGGATGTCGTCAATAAATACAATTACGAACTTATCCAAATACAGTTTGTAGACACGGTTCATCAAATTTATAAAAATTGTTGGCGCATTCGTCAACCCAAACGGCATAACTGTGAACTCAAAATGTCCATAACGTGTCCTAAACGCGGTTTCCAGAATGTCTTCCTCACGGACTCTTTGTAACAACCGGCAATTTTTGGAATATTAAATTACTATTTTACACTTTGACTTTTTGAGTCAAACTTGACTTTTGACTTTTGATATTTTATTGTCTCATAAAAACAATTACCGCGTAACCGGTAAAATTTTCGAAACATATTTTAAATAATAAATCATATTTATTATTTCATACCTCA
>BQNB010137133.1:0-17898 GCA_026074375.1 Tanacetum coccineum
AACCAATTATTTAAATGGTCCTTATTGATTATTGTCTTTCAACCCATGTCCCTTTACTCTTCATTAAATTGAGAGACTAATTTTGTAAGTATAAATTTCAATATCCTTATATAAAGGAGGTAACTTGAAATAACTACACATCAACACAATAACAGGGTCTAAAAAAACACATACAAAAATCATGGTTCGTTGTCCTAGTTGTATGGCCCAATCTATTATACGCACTTCATGGACTTCTGTAAATCCAGGGAGGAGATTTTATTGTTGTCCGGTATGATATTTGATTAACTACTACTGAATTCTTTAATTATAATATAAAACGATTCCCGGCTAATTATTCTGTATAAAAATTAAGAGTAAACTGCAAAAATCATCCCTGTGGTTTGTAGTTTTTGACACTAATCATCCCTAGCCGATACTATTGGCACTAATCATCCCCGAGTAGTGAAATGTTCAGCAAAAATCATCCCTAGAGGGATGATTTTTGCAAAACTTTTTGTTAAACTTTTTGCAAAAATCATCCCCAATAAGGATGATTTTTGCCGAACATTTGCCACCCAGGGATGATTAGTGCCAATAGTATTGACTAGGGATGATTAGTGCCACAAACTACAAACCACAGGGATGATTTTTGCAGTTTACTCAAAAATTAATGTAGGGGACTCATGGAATTATAGATTGGTATGATGATCCAATGTGTCAAAAAGTTGTCCAAATTATACCAGGCTTATGAAGACCTTCAATCAAAAATGTTTGAACAAGCAAAATAAATGCGTAAATGGAAGTGGATTTTAGCTATTAGTTGGTTGTATTTGTTGGTTACTTCATTAAGTGAAATGTTATCATCTACTATATATTTTTTGCAACTATTACGACTATGAATCTGCTACGTTCTTTATGCTTCTGTGTGTAATAAACTAAACTATTTCCGGTTGTTTCATTGTGTGGTGCAAAGGTGATAATAGCCTATGATACAAATAATAGTTTCCAGCTAATATTAAACAGTAACTACATGTATCATGGAGAGTTTGAGCATAAGATTGGGGTTTATAGTGTTCCACTGCAGGGAGCCTACAACCCACCTGGTTATGCCCAACCACAGTATGACCAGTACTATCAGCAGTACCCACCTCCGCCACCATAGTACCAGCCACAGCAGCAGCAGGATGATGACAAGTAGTGTCGAGATGACATGAGTTAGTTACGTGACTGCATGTTTAGGTCACGTGTGTTTAAAAAACAAGAGTAAATTGCAAAAATGGTATTTGTGGTTTGGCTAAATTGCAGATTTGGTCCGTCAAATTTTAAAATTACAAAAAGGTCCTTATTTTCAAGGTTTTGTTTCACGTTTGGTCTTTTGTCGACTTGAAATGACAAAAATACCTCTCTGCAATTTGGCTAAACCACAAGGACCATTTTTGCAATAACAAACAAAATTAAAAATAAAAAAAATCTGTAAGAAATTTTTTTATTTATTTTTTTTATTTCGGTTTCAGTTTACGAGCAATAGTAAAAAAAGAAATTTAAATAAATTTATTTTTTTTATTTCGGTTTTAGTTTAAGAGCAATAATTTAAAAAAAATAAAAAAATTTAAATTTTTTTTATTTCGATTTCTGTTTACGAGCAATAATAAAAAAATTAAAAATTAAAAATTTTTTTATTTCGGTTTTAGTTTACGAGCAATAATAAAAAAAATTAATTTTTTTTCGGTTTCAGATTACAAACAATAATAAAAAAAATTTAAAAATTATTAATTTTTTATTTCGGTTTCAGTTTACGAGTAATAATAAAAAAAAATTATTTTTTAAAATTTTTTTTATGTCGGTTTCAATTTACGAGCAATAATAAAAAAAATTTAAAAATTTAAATTTTTTTTATTTCGGTTTCTGTTTACGAGCAATAATAAAAAAAAAATTTAAAATTTAATATTTTTTTATTATTGCTCGTAAACTGAAACCGAAATAAAAAAATAATAATTTTTTTTAATTCTTTTTATTATTGCTCGTAAACTGAAACCGAATTTTTTTTTTTTTAAGTTTTAATTTTTTTTATTATTGCTTGTAAACTAAAACCGAAATTAAAAAAAAATTAAATTTTTTTAATTTTTTTAATTATTGCTCGTAAACTGAAACCGAAATAAAAAAATAATTTTTTTTATTATTGCTCGTAAACTGAAACCGAAATAAAAATTATTAAAAAAAACTTCTTACAGATTTTTTTTTAATTTTTATTTTTTTTATTATTGCAAAAATGGTCCTTATGGTTTGGTCAAATTGCAGAGGGGTATTTTAGTCATTTCAAGTCGACAAATGACCAAAAGTAGAACCAAACCTTCAAAATAAGGACGTTTTTTGCAATTTCAAAATTTGACGGACCAAATCTGCAATTTGGCCAAACCACATGGACCATTTTTGCAATTTACTTCAAAAACAATTTAAAAATATTATTATTATTATCATTATGGTGTGTAAAATGCCTCTGTTGGCATTTAAAAACAATATTATCGTACTCTATTATTATTAATCTATTAGGAATATTATTACTTCGTATGTGCTATGCAATGTCTACATTCTTTAACAGGTAAAGACAAAAGACGAATTGGCGCGAAGAAAAGATTCAAAATATCAATCGCAATTGAAAAGTATATCTCACTTTTCCATTTTATCTTTTCTCTATAATATTTTCACATTGAGGACAATGCTCATATTAAGTATGGGGGGGGGAGATAAACTGGAAATTTTAAAAAAAATAGTAATATATTTTTGAAAATAACATTTTATTGATCACATTCAAGCAATCTGACTCTGGATTGATAACATTACTAGCATATTTATACCACCCAAAAAAATTGTGAGGATTAGATTTTAAGGATTCGGGTATCCATTTTTGATACCTAAGATGATTTTATCTTTAGCTTTCTCGAGTTAAGGAGTGAGCAATTGCAAATATCTCACTCGTCGTTACGGCTGTGTATTTGTAGTTTTGTCGCCTTTTCTAGAGCATTGGTATCGATTTAAATTATATGAGTGTGCCGGTGATTTGTTAATTCTAGAACTTGTGCTTGAAATCTTTATGAGACCGTAGTAGGAACACGTTCGTGTGTTATAAACATTTACCAATTAAGAGGTGATAAAAATATAAATATAAGTAAACAATAAATTTTGTTTGAAAAGATTTTTAACTAAATTATCTAAAATTTTATCAGTTCAAATTAAGGAGCTCAAGTGTTGCTATTTTATGCAAAAGAAGTGTGCTGATCTTAAGTATGGGGGGAAAGCAAGTTTCTCCAAATAAAAAATGGAAGTGATAATATATATATATATATATATATATATATATATATATAAGAGAAGAAGAAGGATGACATAAGTGAATAGTTGGTTAAATTACGGATAAAATGGATTATGATTTATTTATAAACCTTTCTCAACAAATAATAAATATTATTACTAAATTTTTTACCTCTTTTGACGTTTATTTTTGGTGCTTATGCCATGTCGATGAAGTTTAGTTTCTTGTACAAGCCTATGGTAATTTGAACATTTCATGACTGCGCATATGAGTGACTTCCGTTTACTATCTATTTTACCAAATTGAGCGAATCTTATCTATAAAAATATTCGTGAGTTGCTTTGTCGTGTTATCTTTGCTTGTGATCATAAATTTGTTTTACCAAACAAAATTCTTTCGCTTTGATTGCTTGAGGGCAAGCAATAAGCTAAGTATGGGGTGATTTGATAATGCTCAAAATATACATAAATTATCCCTCGAAAATACACTAAATATATATACGTTAACGCATGAAATATTGCAAAATTTGCCTGTTTGTTGTGTAATATTCATTTCAGGACCAAAAGTAACGAAAAGGACTAACGATACAAAGAAATCCAGTTAAAATACACTAACGGTCGTTACAAGAAGGATCTAGAAGAAAAATTAAAGAGGAGTTAATGATTAAAGCCAAAGTGCGGCGCACAATATATTTTGTGCGGCGTACTTCTGAACAAATTGAATGCCATTTAATTAATCACCAAGTGCGGCGCATAATTTCTTGTGTACGGCGCACTTTCCTGTCAGTTACTCCCAAATCATAAATGATTGCAATGATTGTGCAACCTTTCACTCCCCCAAATTATGCAACTGAAGACCCATCCTCAAGTATAAATAGAGCATGAATTTTGGAGGAAATCATCACTCAAATCATTCCATTCTTATCTTTCAATCATCAATCACAAGTTCTAGTAGTTTTAGTAGTTCTAAGGAGGTTTTGAAGGTTAACCACCACCTTCATCACTTTCCTGGTAAAGAAGCAAGCAAACCCTCAGAAAGTTGGAGTTGCTAGTGTTACTATAGTCAATTGTTACATTGTTCTTGGAAGGCATTGTAAGGTTTTGAACATCTACTCTTGAAATATTGGTAAAAACATGTTTCTATCTTTTGATAATATGAATGTTGAATTCACCATGATTGTTATATGTGTTGTTATTATGATTGTTGAGTAGATTAACATGTTTGGTTAGGAGCTACATGATTATTATGGATCAAACTTGACTTTTGAATGAGCTTTTGATATGAATAATATAAGCTTGATGTTTTTGAACTTGGACTATTTAATCTTCGTTTGATCACCATTTATTCCGGATATAGGTCGAAAGACTCCGGTTAAGTGATTGATTTCCAAGTTGTTTGTCTATGACAACTAGACCTTAGCCTTGTGAGGATTGGCTAAGTAAACGAACATTAAACCAAGTACAAAAGGGTTTAACGCTAAACCATATGTCTAACGAACTTGGCTTAGCAAACTTATACTACTCATTATCAAACACGAATTACGCTTAAAGCATTTTTCATAATAAAAGATAAAGGCCGAAAGGGTTTTTCATTATGAATAATAGATAATCTTTCTAAGTAATTAAACATTCTTAAATCGATTATAATTTCATTCGTGAATCATTCATCTACTCAAGTTTGTCCATAATGTTTCTTGTTTCTTAACCAAACATGTCCTTTATTTCTTGAATCAAATCGTTATCTTTAGATCCGTGACAGTCTATAAGATAAGTACCTTTTCGTAATTTTATTGACTATTTCTTAGAATACCCAATCCCGTGGAACGACCTGGTCTTTTTCTTCGTTTAAGCTCCAATTTGCGTGCCTTTTAGTAAAACTTTACCAGGTGCGCCACAATTACTATAAATATCAAATATAAACGATTAAGTACCAATTCATGCAATAATTATATAAAATTAGGAAGAAACATGGGATACATAACGCTATAAAATTGACGTTATTTGATGTCATCAACCAAGTTCGTGAACAAAGAAAACTACATGCTCAAGGACCTCTATAACCTTTTTTGATCTGAACTTTACTCCTTTGGGGAGATATCTCTTGCAATGAAGACTAGCAACGAAAGCTTCAGGTAACCTTTATCTTCTTTTATAAAGTCTTTAGGAGTGTGGGATATTGAAGAACTAAGGTGTAGATCCCAATTCAATATAGATCTTTCTAGCCTGTTAAGGGTTGTAGCCAATATGGATAGTTCCACACTAACTACAGGAGAAACAATGACTATGAACACTATAAGTTATGCGGAAACTAACTTATAATGCTAAGAAGAACAATGAATATTAATAACTAAACTTTTGTATTGATCTGCTAAAATGATTACAGATTACTAACTATGAGATTGCTTTTTGGTGAGAGATTCATATTCTCTAATGCCGTAGGGTTCCTTTTATACACCAAGGATAAACCCTAACAGACTTACAAAACGCGTAGAAGATAATGCATATCTTTTCCTATAATAGCTCATGCATATCTCTTAAACGGTACTAACTATTTTGTACTGGCGGTACAAACTAATACTAACGGTACAAACTATAACTGTCGGTACTTTCTATTACAACTAGCGGTACTAAGTCAGGAAAGCATAATTCCCAACAATCCTCCCCTAAACATGTTTGTTGAACTTGTTTAACTTCATGTTTCTCTGATGTAGATATCTTGAATTTCATGAAGGATGTATTCAAACACTCTGTCAAATCTTTGACTCAATCTGAGATAAACTTAAGTACCTTTGATCCTTTCTGTATCATTCTTGGATCTTCACTTTTGATAATATTGAACTCTTGTACCATTATCTTGATCACTTAGCAGCTTACAATCCTTGTCTTCTCAGGTATATGTCTTGTCTGCAACACAGCTACATCTTTTCTGCAACAATCCAACTAAGTTGGCTTTGTAGTTTTTGGCAAACTACCAGCCATTAACGGATTTGATGTTCCTTTACCAGTAGCCGTTTGCTCTGGGATAGCCAATTCTTCATTGTAAACAACAAGGTGAATTGAGAACCTTATAGTTTTGAGTAAACTATCAACTATCAACGGATTTGATTTGTCTTTACCAAAAACCATTTGCTTTTGGACTAGTCAATGCTTCATTGCCATAACATGGTGCATTGATAACCATATAGTTTTTAGCAAACTATCAGCTATCAACAGATTTGATTTGTCTTTACCAGGAACTGTTTGATCCTGGACTAGCCAACTCTTTACTGTGAAGCAAGGTGAGTTGAGAACCATACAATTTTTGGTAAATTATCAACCATAAACGGATTTGAGAAGTCTTTACCACAAGCCGTTTGCTTATGGACTAGTCAGTTCTTATGTCTGTTAAACATGGTGAACTGATGACCATTTGTTGTGTGGTTTTGAAACCAACACTCAAAGATCCTCCTCATCTCCATCAGAGTTTTTAGGTTCCAACTCTGCAATTAACTTCTTGACAAATCTAATCAACTCCAATGCCATAGTACTGTCTTCTTCAGATTCCAACTTCAATTCTAGCATTTGCAACAGTACTTTCTTTCTCAAAGGATACTTTTTCTCAACAAGCATATGAATGACTAATCCTGCCTCAGTCATTAAAGTATGTACCCCTGAAGAACCATGTAGCTTCCAACTTACTACATTCCAATCCTGCTGTGAGTTCCAAAACTCATCTTCATCACTTGGATTGAACATTATCATTAAATCTCCCCAAAGTACTTTGTCAAAATCTTCAGGTATCTCATCTTGGTATCTGTCCATCACAAGTTGATATACAGCACACAAATCATCTCTATCAAATATGGAAAGCACGCTCATCAGAGTACTAAAATATCTCCTTTGTCCATTGCTTCTAATCACCACATTTAGATTAATTTCTTCTAAGTCTTTAGTTTCATCATACTGTGGTTTAATTCCAAGATACTCAGATTTCCATTCTGTGATAGGATACTTCTTGTCAAGTATTTCATAATCCACCTCCTTGTCCTCATCTGGAGCTATTGTTAAGCATAATCTCAGCTCATCATTCTCTTTCTCACTATTAGTTTCATCATCCTCAGAAGTGTCTTGTCTGAATCTTCTTTTCCTTGACTTCATCTTTTTCCTTGTGCCAAGTTTTCTCTTTTTGGTACCTTCTTCTTCTTTACTTTCCTCCTTAATACTGTCAGCCTTCTTTATACCAGCAGCTTTCTTGTTCAAATCTTTTATTAGCCTCTCATCCTCAACAGAACCAATAGCAATGAAGTTTTCATCAGACCTTTTTACCTTTTCATACAAAACTTGTATTTCTTCAAAAATTTTGGTCTTCAAATCAGAATGCTTCTTTCCTCCAACATGCTTCAAATATGTCATCATTTGGTTTCTCAGCTGAGTTCTTGAAGGAAGTTTGTTTCTGATAACCTCAGATCTTTGTTGAGCAAGAAATCTCCTTTGTGCAGCAATGGTATCATGAAGCAACTTGGCTCTCTCTTCGATGGTGAAATTTTCTCTCTCTTCTTCTTGAACCTTCTCAGCAAGAATCTTGTCTGCATTGAGTCTTGCCTGAATAAAATCATACTCATTGGTGAATGCAGCCTTAGTAGCTTCTTCCTCAGCCAACCTTTCCTTCTCCTCTTCTGCTTCCCATTCCTCTTGAACCTTTCTGGCCATCTCTTCATCATTAGCAAGCATTTTAAACTTCTTTTCAGCTTCAGTGATATCTTCTGATTCAGTATCAGATTTATCTTCTTCTTTAATCATTCCTTTTCCTTTAGCTTTTGGATCGATCTTAGGAAAAGGCTTCAATGTTAACATTGATCTTATTGATGTAGGCCTTGGTCTCTTAATATCCTCAACATTCATTAAGCTTCTACTTCCTTTTTCTTTTCCTTCTATTTCATTCCTCTTGAACCTTTCTGGCTATCTCTTCATCATTAGCAAGCTGAGCAAACTTTCTTTCAGCTTCATTAACCCCTTCTGATTCAACATTTGACTCAGCTTCTTCCTCAAGAACTTTCTTGCCTTTATCTTTAGGATCAATTTTAGGAAGAGGCTTCAATGTTAACAATGATCTTGTTGATGTAGGCCTTGGTCTATCAGAGTCTTCAGCATCTTTAATCTCAACTCCTTTTTGCTTAGCCTTATTTTGGCTCATGGATACCAGAAACTCAGCAATGGTTTCATCATCTCCAAAAACTATTAGAGTAGCTGTTGGAGTAGCATTTTCATACCTTCATTAATCTTGTCGGTACTAACTTTTGGCTTGTCAGTACCTTCATCTGGCTTGGCGGTACTCCCTTTTCATTGTGAGCATCCTCAGTCTTTATGTAATCCATTGCATCAAAATCATCAAGATCATCAAAAGGTTGATCCTTGTGTGCAGTTGGTTTAGATTTGGCAGTTTTCCTCCCCTGTTTGGATACAAACTCCTTTTGCATCCACTTTTTTTGCATAGATTTCTTTCCTGCAAATCTTGTCTTCATGGAAACACTCTTCATCCAAGCTTTATGGTGTGTGATCACATGTCTGGCCTTCTTCTTAAGCTTCTTGATCTTTGCCTTCAAATCTTTAATTTCTTTAGCTTGTATTGTGACCTGTGTACACAAAGAAATACAAAGATCATATACACTTTGGAGTGTCAGGCCATCCTCATTTCCTGATAGGGATCTATCACTAGATGGCTAACCTCTATGATTCCCACCAGAACCTGCTGGATTGAAATCAGGAATAGGGATTGAAGGACAAGGTCTGGGAGATGGGTCAGGCTGTGACTTAGGTTGGTCTTCACTTGGGTAAGAAGGAGAGGGTATTGGTTGGGATTCAGATGGTCTTTATGAAGCTTCACCCTCATCCTCGGTTGGTTGAACCAACATAGAGTCAAATAATGGTGTGGCATTCCCTGAAAAGTTTTTACCCTTTTTAACCATAAATGACAAAACCTTACTAGTCAGGGCATTAATAGGGAAGTGATCTAAAGGAACAAGCACATTCTTTAACTGTGTAGCCAAAAAGACCGAAATAAATCTTGGATACATGACAAACTTTTTCTTTGCATCCAAGTGTCTCATCATACCACAAAAATTAATTTTGAAAAATTGTATTTTGATTAGTTGCTAAACAAATCACTGCTATGACAATATTAGTGGGAATTTGATCCTAAGAAGTGCTTTTAGAACTTATGCAGTGATTCATGGTATGAAAAAGAAATTTCCAATTAAAAAAGCAAAACAAGGTGTTTCCTGTTCTTTTATGGGCAGAGACACATGTTCATCATCACTATCTGATTCATACTCTTCAATGATAGGAGCATCAGACCAGACTTTAGGTTGACTTACTACTTTGGGTTCATTGACAACTAGTTCAGGCATAGATTCAAGTGTTTCTTCACTAGAATTGGATTTACAAGAATTAAAGTTACTGCTCCTAGCATCAGATTCACTAGGTTTAGATTGCTTTGGACCATATGTAAATTGTGATTCATCTATTTCTTTATCAGGTCCAGAAAGGATGTAGATCCCTGTCATTGGAGGGGGAACTGCATGCATCCCCTTTGCATATCTATCATTCATAGGACTATCTTCTATATCACTAGACCTACTATAAAATAATCTTTCAAAAACTTCATTTTCATAACTTAAGACACCTTTATTCATTTGATCTCCATACCCAAGCGGAGCTTTGTCCCTAGCACTCATCTGACTATTTAGCAGAATATTAAGACTTTTAGAAGAGTTGTGCCATTTTTCTACTTTAGCATTCAATTCTTCTTTTTCTTTTTTAGCTTCTGCTAATAGTTTCTTATGATATGTGAGCACATCAGTTTTATCATCTAAATCAATTTTCATAAACCTAATCTTTTCCTCACACCAAAGTTGATTTTGTTAATGAGCAACTAGTTGTGCTTCTACTTTCTTTAAAGCTTGAGTATATGCCTGAATTTCTATACTGGCATCACCAAGTTGTTCCCTCTGTTCATCATATAATTTTTTAAGTTTAGCGTAAGATTCTTTACACTCTTTTGAATAAGAAGTTACCTCAGTGTCTGAGCCTGAATTTTTGTAAGCCATCAAAGCATAGTTCTCTTGCTCATCTTCTGAGTGACTGGTCCAATCAACACCATCTCCATCAATAGTTACCAAAGCTTTAGGTTCCTCCTGTTTACCAGATCTCCTCTCATTGTCTTTAGCTTTATTCCCAGTGTTCCAAGCATCTCTCCTCCTACTATCTTGATTACCCTTGGATCTACACTCTCTAGCAAAATGCCTTGTCTTGTGACAATTGTAGCACTCGACTTTGGTTTTATCAAAACCAACCGGTTCCTTGGCATTAAATTGTAGCTTTCTACCTGTCTTTTTGTAAAACTTCTTCAGTCTCATAGAAATCATGGCCACCTACCATTTCAAATCCATTTCTTCTAAATCAAACTCATCAAGTTGTTCCAAATCCACATGATCCAATTGTGGACCACTGGATTGATTAGCGAAAAAGGGGTACATGAGTTCATTAGTGTATAAAGAAGAGCCTTCCCTTTGGGGGTTATGGCCAGAAGAGCTAGAAGCACCATAAGCAGTACTAACTTTATTAGTACTGCAAGTGTTCTCAGAAACAAATGCCACATTCTGGGTGCTAGAGGATGATGCAGAAGAGCCTTTAACATTAGACTCAAAGACTCTAAGATTATTATACAGATCATCAAAACTGAGACTGTCCACTCCTGGCTTGGTCCTCATGATTAGGGAAACTTAAGACCAGGCAGAAGGTAAAGACTTAAGGAACTTTTGATTTGCATCTTCAGTGGAGACGCCTGCACCATGAATCTCTAGTTGACTTAAAAGACTCTAAAACCTATCATAGCCTTTATGCAGTCCTTCTAAGTTTGATACAGAGAAGCATTTAAACTGTTGCTTTAGAATATACTTCTGCATCTTCTTTGATTCATCATTGCCACCAAATCTAGATTTGATAGCTTCCCACATCTCTTTTGCATCAGTCATTTTGTGAAATTTAGCAAGATGATCTTCCAGTAAACCCATAAGCAAGGTGGTCCTTGCTTTTCTTTCTCTTTCTCTGGCTAAAATTTCTTCTGAAGTTTTAGGAGGCAGAACCTTTATTACACCATTTGTATCTGTTGAGACACTCACAAGACCATTGCCTCTTTGAATGACTTCCCAGATAGGATAGTCTGTATGGGCCAAATAATGTTCCATTTTCATGGCCCATATGTCATACTCTCCCTTCTTAAGAATAGGGAGTTTGATGGTTGAGACAGTGTGAGGGGCTTGTTGTGTTGGTGTTTGTGTTTGTGGTGGTGGTGGTGGTGGTGGAATATCATCATCTGATCCAGCCATTGAATAGATTTGTAAGGTAGAGGTTTATAACTGGTGGGTTTTAGTTCTTCTTACTCAGAGTTTCTCTACAAGCTCTGATACCACTTGTAGATCCCAATTCAATATAGATCTTTCTAGCCTGTTAAGGGTTGTAGCCAATATGGATAGTTCCACACAAACTACAGGAGAAACAATGACTATGAACACTATAAGTTATGCAGAAACTAACTTATAATGCTAAGAAGAACAATGAATATTAATAACTAAACTTTTGTATTGATCTGCTAAAATGATTACAGATTACTAACTATGAGATTGCTTTTTGGTGAGAGATACATATTCTCTAATGCCGTAGGGTTCCTTTTATACACCAAGGATAAACCCTAACAGACTTACAAAATGCGTAGAAGATAATGCATATCTTTTCCTATAATAGCTCATGCATATCTCTTAAACGGTACTAACTATTTTGTACTGGCGGTACAAACTAATACTAATGGTACTAACTATAACCGTCGGTTCTTTCTATTACAACTAGCGGTACTAAGTCAGGAAAGCATAATTCCCAACAAATCATCAAGTTGAGTTTTAAGAGTTTCAAAGCTTTTTAGACAGGTTTTTGAACAAGTTTTGTCATTATGTACCTTAGAGTCTGAAAAGGCCATAAGAGCCATGTTTGTAGGGACTTCTTCATCTGCCATATAGCTCCAGCCAAAACCAGCTCCATTAATAGCCACCATGGATTTGGAAGAAGTTTCTTTCACATTTACAGTCCTTCTAGAGCTGTCTTGATTCCTGTTTCTGCTATTTTGGTTCCTAGGTCCTCTGCATTCCCTTGCAAAGTATCCCA
Source organism: Tanacetum coccineum (assembly GCA_026074375.1). Taxonomy (NCBI): domain Eukaryota; kingdom Viridiplantae; phylum Streptophyta; class Magnoliopsida; order Asterales; family Asteraceae; genus Tanacetum; species Tanacetum coccineum. Next base: position 12,487 of record BQNB010137133.1, read on the forward strand.
TCTTGTGGCAGTTGAAACACTCTACCTTGGACTTGTCATATCCAGCTGTGTTACTCCCATTGATAGTGATCTTTCTACCAGTTTTCTAGAAAAAGCTTCTTGTCCTTATGCTCAACAATGCTAACTGCCACTTCAAATCCATCTCTTCTATGTCATTTTCATGGATTTGTTCAAGGTCCTTATATACAAGTTGAGACTCGTTTGGTTGACTGGCCAAAAATGCATTAAAAACTGTTCCTGCACTTAGTTAGCTAGTACTATCTTGAGTATCTAGCAGTGCTTAATTGAGTGCTATTAGCGGGCTAAATTTGAGTGTTAGTAGTACTAACTTCATAAGCAGTATTAACTTCATTAGTACTGCTTAGGGGATGACACAAAGCCACATTCTGAGAACGAAAGCTTGAGCTTGAGCTTGCAGTTTCTTTAATTTATTCAACAAATACTTGTAATTATTGTAGAGATCATCAATAGCTCATTGTGCTAGATATGGTTTATTCCTCCAGACCACAACATGAGTATTCCACTCAGAAGGCAGACTTCTTAAAAATTTCAAATTGAGTCTTCTTGTGAAAATTTTTTCACCCTAGATTAGTCAGCTGATCTTACATTCTTCTGAAGCCTGTTAAAATAAAGTCAAGGGAGACTCTGTGCTTGGACATAAAGGATCTCATACATTTACTTCAGAAGAGTATTCTGAGTCTTCTTTGTAGCTTTATTTCCACCAAATCTTGTTTGTTATAACAGCTATAACAAACGTCTTAGATCTTTGTACTGATTAAATGTCATTAGTGTTAATTACGGAATAGTGCCAATACTGGTAATCTACTTCTTGCCTTCACCCTCATTTTTCTTTGAGCCTTTTCTTTTAGTAGTTTGGACCTGGTATTATGAGTTGCATTAGGTACCCATCAGAATTTGTTATTGTTGAGCTTCTGGTTTGAATGAGTTCCCCATTCTCTATGACCATCCCATAGTGCATAAGTCTTGTACTTGAAAGTTAATTACTCATCCTTAGCCTTCCACATAATCATATTCAACCTTGTTATGATATAAGCAACTTTGTAGTAGTAGTGGTTTGAGCAGTTTCTAAATCCATCTCTTCCTTGTGAATAAAGGGTTCTTCTTGTTAGTTTCTTCTAGATCAAAGTTTCAGAACACAAGCTCTGATACATTGTTAAACCCAACTTAAGATCGATTCTTAGCTTTGTTATAAGGTTTAAGGAGGGTTTTTTATTAAATCTTTGGATAAATCCAAAACAACTATGTGATTAGAAACTTTATGGAATACTAAAAGGTTTGCGAATCTACTCTTTTAATACTTAGAAGAATATTAATGAAAACTGCTTAAAACATATGAACAATGATATTCACTGAAAAGCTCTAATATTATTATTTCCTATAATTCACGAGTTTCTTATGTAGTACTTCAGGGTTTACAACTTGAAGATATTATATGAAAAACGTTGAATGTAATTAAATAACCATAAACTAGGATCTCCTTTTATACAATAAGGAGTCTTTACAAGTAAACTACATATCTATTCTATAATTTTAATAGATAATGCAAATCTTCTAAACAGTAATAAGATATACACTGAATAAGTCAATACATATCACTTAACACGTCTTTATCACTTTAGCAGTCTTAATCTTCATGCTGCAGTCTTAAGTCCTTCAACAGTCTTAAGTTAGTACTGACAGTACTAAATTACTCTAGCAATACTAATTGGTTAGTACTGGCAGTTGTAACTTAAGCAGTACTAACTGTTGGCTTGGCTGTACTAAGTATGTAGACTTTTAATTCCCAACATAAGATTTAATTTCCGCATATTAGATTTCTCGTAGTCTATCTGTTCTTTGTGTTATCTGTCTCGTAAATCCGTCACCATGACATGTAGCACCGTTAAGAGGTTAACGAAACCTCTCGACGAACCCGAAAGAGAATTCCGGAGGCGTAGGAAAGCCACCCTACGTTCACACCAAAAAGGATATCTTGCTATAGCCGGAACAAACCTCTTCAATGATGAAGCATCCTCCTCTTACAACACTGGAGCCAAACCGCCAACGCCTCCAAAGACCATACACGAACATTCTCATCCTAATTCCTTTGGTTTCCTAAATCCAATTGCCTTCCCAACAGAACAAACGGGAAGAATTGTCGACTCACGCAACATCTGGTTAATTCAAAACACGTGCACATTCCAAGGATTGAAAAACGAGGACCCCCTCTGTCATATTAGGCACTACTTAAGCATCGTTGATAACATACAAGCTGACGGAGCTACACGGGATACATCAAGGTTAAAATTCTTCCACTTCTCCCTCAAAGGAAAAGCGAAAGAATAGCTTGATAGAATACCCCCCACTCAAGTCATGACGTGGGATCAACTCGTATCATGATTCCTTTACCATTTCTTTCTGGTAGGACGTACCTCGGCCCTTAGAGATTTAATCATCCGATTTAAATAAGGGGACGACGAACCCATCAAAAGTGCCTGGATCCATTTTCAGGACTTAATCAAACAGTCCATCATGGAATACAGAAATGGCTTCTGGGATAAATCTTTCACGATAACATATCCTAGGACGACCGTATGAAACTCGACCAATTTTTCCAATTTCGCTTCGACTCTCTCACCGAAGAAGAAGGGTGGAATCGAATTAAAGAATATGTCCAATACCAAGACGATATGTGGGATGAACCATCACCATCCATGAATGTTTCTTCCATTTCAAAACAATGAAACCTACATTCAGGGGGCGTTTAAAAAGGTCATGTAATCGAATATCTTTCCATGAAACACATACTCGAGAGGTTGGGCTTAAAAACCCCTACCTGATTTGCGATTACTACGAGGGATCCCATGAGGCTGATGAATGTGAACAGAACAGCCCATCTGAGCAGGTATGCTTGTCCGGCAGAGACATTTACAATGATCCTTCCCTTCTAAGGTCCTATCAAAACGACGACACCTTACCATAGGTAACAACAAACGTAAAGATAAAGGAAAGGATGGCCCTGAGTGTATTATTAGAAGTAAGTTTGAGGATGAACTTGCCAACTTCATGCTAAAAAAGAAGTCTCACGCAAAAGGGATAGGAGATATGCTTGTCTAACACCGTAAGGAATTGCATGAACAATACTCCTAAATACTTTCAACAATTAACAAGATCGAAACTCCTAAACCTGAAGCACCAACTTTTGCCATAACAACTAGATTTGGAATCAGCACACAAGACCCACCTTTTTTGGCCATGCCACGACCAGCGACTGACAACTTCACCAAGGGGAAACCAAAAGAGAAGGGCCTGAGGGCGCAGAACTAAGCATTATACAAGAACTTGCCCCTCAGCCATCCATCCTTTACCAATATTCTAAGTCATCCAATCTACCTTTTCCGTCCAGATTAAAGAAGCAAAAAAAGGATGACAAGGATGAGCGGCTTCTCTTAATCTTTAAGCAAATTCATATCAATCTGCCATTCCTTAAAGCTATGGTTAACATGCTAAAGAGAGCCAAGGTTTTGAAAGATCTACTTTCGCATAAAGAGAAACTTGAGAAAGCGGCCTCCTCGGTCAGACTTACTGAGGAGTGTTCCGCTATTATTCAAAGGAGTCTGTCCCAAAAAGAAGGGGAACCTGGAAGATTTACACTGCCATGTCTTATCCGACCTTTAGCAGTCAAGAATGCCCTTGCTGATTTAGGAGCAAGCATAATTTCATGCCATATTCTCTCTTCTGACAATTAGGGATATCTAAACTTAAACCTACCAAAATGAGTATTCAACTAGTCGATCGATCTATCAAATACCCCATCAGGGTCTACGAGAATCTATTGGTGAAAATAAGAAAGTTCATCTTCCTTGTCGACTTTGTAGTTTTAGAAATGGACAAAGACGAGATAGTCCCAATCATGTTGGGGAGGCCCTTCCTTGCCACGGCAAGATCTATAATTGAAGTTCACGAAGGAAAATTAAGTTTAAGGGTCGAAAGTGAAACCGTCACCTTCAACATTGGAAAATCCATGAAATCCAAACACTCCCGTGACGATTACCTATACTGTGCCGATCACATCGCTAAGATGGTCCAGGAACAATGGGTCGACATAGTAGACCATGATGAAGAATGAACTGAAGAAGAAGGGGACGATCCTAACAAGGTATTTGCAATCTCCTTCTACCCAAGGACAGAGCCAGTAGAACCACTCAAATGGAAAGCCCCGCAAAATTGACTAAAACCATCAAGCGTGGAACCACCCAAACTCAAATTAAAGGAATTACCCAAACACCTTGAGTACGCTTTCCTCAAAGAAAACAACCAACTCCCAGTGGTCATCTCATCCGCATTATCCTCCGTTGAAAAAACCAAACTTCTCGAGGTTCTTCGGAATCATAAAGGGGCGATCGCTTGGAGTATTTCGGACATTAAAGGGATTGACTCATCCTTCTGTACTGACAAAATCATCATGGAGGACGAGTTCAAACCAAGTGTCCAACCTTAAATACGAGTTAACCCCAACATCAAAGAGGTAGTAAAAAAGGAAGTCATAAAACTCCTTGACGCAGGATTAATCTATCCCATCTTCGACAGTCCTTAGGTAAGCCATGTCTAGGTTGTCCTGAAGAAGGGAGGAATGACCGTAGTAAAGAATGAGAAGGATGAACTCATCCTGTAACGGACGGTCATCGGATGACGCGTTTGTATCGACTATCGTAAGTTGAATTACGCAACCTGGAAAGATTACTTTTCACTTCCGTTCATCGATCAAATGCTTGAACGATTGGTTGGCATGAATACTACTGCTTCCTAGACGGGTTTTCTGGATAGTTTCAAATCCCTATCGCCCCTGAAGATCAAGAGAAAACTACGTTCACCTGCCCTTACGGGACCTTCGTATACAAACGAATGCCCTTCGGGTTATGCAATGCCCTGGCCACTTTTCAACGCTGCATGACAGCTATATTCCATGAGCTTATCGAGGATAGCATGGAGGTATTCATGGACGATTTTTCAGTCTTTAGTAGCTCTTTCGACCACTGCCTCAAAAACCTTGAGAAGATGCTAAAAATGTGTGAAGAAACCAACCTTGTATTGAATTGGGAAAAATGTTACTTCATGGTAAAGGAAGGAATCGTCCTCGGCCATAAGGTCTCAGGTTCTAGAATTGAGGTCGATAAAGCAAAGATCGAGGCAATTTCTAAACTACCTTATCCAACGAATGTGAAGGCCATTCGAAGCTTTCTAGGATATGCTGGTTTCTATAGAATATTCATAAAAGATTTCTCATAAGTTGCACGCCTAATGACCCAACTCCTAGTTAAAGATTCATCATTCAACTTCTTCAAAGAATGCATCCAAGCATTCGACACATTAAAACGTGAACTAACGCATGCACCAATCATGATCAAGCCA
>BQNB010137134.1:0-17898 GCA_026074375.1 Tanacetum coccineum
AACATGTATAACCAATACGACACCACATATGGCTCACAACATAATGTTGGCGATTCTTCATCTTAACATAATGTTGGCGGTTCTTCAACACAACCAAATATGAACCCTCCTACGTCTCCCATTCAACAATTTAGATTAGATTAGATGGAAATGGAAGTCCGTTCGTGATGACTCTCCCGTCGAAGAAGTCTCGACCCCAAAGAAAAAGACGAACCGAAGACGCCAACCGGCCCGACGAAGAAGACGAACCGAAATGTCAAGGAACCACGGTGTGTTCCATGGACCACAGATGAAGAAATTGCATTGTGAAAATCTTGTGTTCGTATATCTGAAGATTGTGTTGCGGGTAATACGAGAAAGAGGAAGGGGTTTTGGGTTGACATCATGAACCACATGAACAAAAATTATCCTTGCACCAACCGTCGGACGTACGATATGGTTAACGACAAATGAAAGATTGTGCGTCCAAAAATTGCTAAGTTTTTTTGTGTGTACGATAACGTCACTCGTATGGCGCATAGTAGAGCCACAGACGGGGATTATCTTCAAACGGCACAACTGGAATATCAAGTTGAATATGAAATCCTGTTTACACATCTTCATTGGTGGGAGGTGTTAAAAGATTGTGATAAATGGAGTAGTGTGGAAGTTTCAGAATTTATAGCACAAAAGGAAGAAAATAAGAACAAGAATTATAAGTCGAACGGCTCTGGTTCGTTCAACACAAAAGAGTCACGGGAGGGCAGTTTTAATTTGAATATCGCGGATGTGGATGAGGAAAATGAAGTGCAGGAAGTTCGTCCAAGACGTCCCATGGGCAGGGACCAAGCAAAGAGGGAAGGGAAAGGGGCGACATCGTCAGCATCTTCAGCATCCGGTGCTGATGTGAAAGCGTTGGCTAGGTTGATAGTCAACGAATATAAACGACTCGTACTACATCCAAAAGGGCCAAAACCATACAGAGTTGATGGAGATCAGAAAGAAAGGGTTGGAAGTAAATGATAGAGAGTTGAGAATCTGAGAAATTGATCAACGACAAAAAGACGAAGCGATATATCTACAGACTACTCATTAGGGAGAGGTGGAACTTAACATTTTAGCTTACCTTTTTTTTATCTATGTAACGTGTATGTTTTAAATTATTTGTGTAACATTTTATTTTATGAATAAAGGTTTTAGTTTTTAATAAATAAAAAATAAGTTTACTGATGAGGATGGTGTGACCAATATAGGTAAAAAGTGAGAGGAGTAAGGGTAAAATGATGAAGAGAAAAGTGAAATGAGAGTCTGTGATCGGTCAACATTATGCAAACTCGAAACAGCGCTGTTACATAAATGGTATTCACATTTTATGTAGTCTTCACTAAACGTCTAAACCTACGTAATATTCAAACTCGAAACAGGTTTACGAACCCTTTTTTGACGTTTTTGACACCATGTGGTAGGATTTAGGCCTTTTCGTGATCAGATCAAAATTTATGAGTTTTGAAGCAGTAGTATATTTTGGATATTTCAATGATTTCTCTAAATTACATCATGCTAACGGTCACCTTTTTAAAAGATATGTCACATGCAAGTCGATTTTATCTGAACTAACTAAAGGGCCAGAGCACTTTGATATAAAAAACCAAGATCAACCACACAAAGACCAATGGTGTACATTTCCATTGTAGTGATATAGTCAATTATTTGGTCCAACATATTAAGATTTTGAATTGACTGCCCACCGCTATCTTGTATTTATGTCTCAATGAAAAAAGAAAGAAAATAAACTTTACATAGTGGGATGGGCTTGGTAGTAAACTGGTAGTGGTGGTCCTATTCAATGGATCTACAGCCACCTGTTGTGTTGGCATGGATTCACACTAAACAGTATCCAAATATGATTCTATCATCTTTCTATTGTTACGTGACCATTGTTGCAATAAAATTTGTTTCTAGTTATAATGTTTCTATGATCAGTGTCAAGTAGTTGAATCACGTAATATCATAATTAACGAGACATGGACACAATATTTATACTATGATCTAAAGCTTTGCTTTATCTTACATTTTACATTGTTCGTATTCATTTTTCATCCTTTCAGTATATGTGACTAATTTACCAATTTCAGTCTATCAATCATGTACGTAATAAAATTTTCGAGCCATTAAAGTAGTAAGAGGAGAAAGGCCAAAAGTGAATACGAAATACGAAATAGTGCAATACATCTTTCTGTTATCAACTGTTAAATAAGATGTGTCATTGTAGCTTTTTTTTGACATAAGTAGTCGCTTTTGATTTTTGTGCAATCATTGAAACAAGTTCAGAAACTTTATAACTCATATCAACTGTTAAACAAGACTAACAAGGTTTTAAACCCGCGCTACGCTGCGGGGTGTTTGAAGTCGACGAATTCAGTCGGTACGTTTGTACCTGGTCGTTTCCTTTAGCAGAAGCATTATACTACTTTCCTAACCGTCACTTGGCTTATAATCGTGTAAGTATCTAACGTGTCTACATAACTGGCTATACAGCTCATATCAAATAACAACATATATAATTGATATACATATTATCTCGGGATTCAAAAGAATTACACTAAGTGTTTATCTTAGGCAAAAGAAAACAGCAATATACGGCCCCCGGGAATTATTGGCTCGTACATGCGATTATAACTTTAATTTATATTGAAGGCCAGGCACATCTTGATCTATCAGAACATGACCGAATAAGATTATGCAGAGTCATGGAGCGTCGAAAGCGCTCAGTTGATGCACGGCCTTGTTAGACAACCCGTGCTTTCATCCAAACACGTGCCTCCTAGGCGGAGAGGAGGGCATTTGGCCACAAAAGTTTGGAAGTTAAAATCTCACCTGCAACGGAGTTGACGAACATTGGTCTCATCTTGAAGACCGGCCCGATCCTCTCAATAGATATAATGAGCTGCAGGAACACAGGTTCTGCAACTTTGAGCAGTTCTTCCGTAAGAACTTCATAGTTAATTTCTTTTGCTTGATTGTTCCCCCCACCCATCTTTAAAAGCCATACCAGAATCTGTACCACCTCTTAATGAATGGCAGACCTGTAAACCTGCATGACAAAATCACAGATATTGATATATCACTTAAGCATAAGCAACAATATATATTGGGGTTCGTAGCATGCCTTCGGTGGGTTTTGGAAAACACATCCTTCTTAAATATTCCTTGTCAGTGTTTCCTTTACTGATTTGGTATTTGGTGCTGACATTCTTTATGCTGGGATCAGGGGAGCTGGTCTACTGTGAGCTTTTTCCCGTGCGATCACACTTTCATATTGCAGGCAGCCATTGTACAACCGGTGTTGCTGGAATGATTCAAATTGCATATGTGTTTTAGGTTTTAAAACAATTGCATTCCATATGTTTGGAACATATGGTAATCTAAGTTCTATAACCTGTATAGTCTTTTTCTGATGGGCCCGGTGACTACGGTTGCTGCATTTTTTTTCAGACATTGGAACCTTGTCTAGGATGGAGTCTAAGATAAAGTCTGGCGTGCCCTTTTTGCAAAATGGATCACCATTCAACTTTCCTGTTTGTACTGCAAATCCATGACAAAAGATGGGCTGCATTAAGATTAATTCCACTGGTGAATATCATTTTCAAACAACTTACCAGTTAGGGCTGGTCGTGTACTGCAACAGGCTCGGATTTTTCGACTCTATTGAGATGTAACTGGTTGACCTCAGTCCTACATTCCACAAATAAATTGTGCATCATGTCGTCATTAAATCCTAGCAGTAGACTCAAGTTAGGTGGTGTTTGGATGCGAGTTTAAGCTTATCGTTCTAATTTGAAATTGCAACAATTGGTTTTCACTTTATAACTATCTGAAGTGACAACATTGAAAGAATAAATAGACTAAAGCAAATCCAAACACCCATAGTTATTCGTAACTACGTTGATTTATTAGCACCTTTCATATGGCGGACTACAAAAATATTTTGAGAAAGGCGACTTCATAATTCAAAATAACAGAACACATAAACCAATTACAATATCACCCCAAACATTAAACTAAATGTGTATCTTACCAAGTCTATTCGTATCCAAAGCCAAGTGATCACCCAACTATTTATAGCGAAAGCAAAGGTACAAAAATCCATGTTTACTTATAAATGGATCATCGTGGGTTACCTTATGTATCTTATGGGTCACATGTCTAGTATATACGCAATTAGCAAATGGGTAAAAAAATTGTCATCAGTGTATTCATCTTGTAGAATGATTTATTATACAAAAAAGCATGCTAAAACCAAATCACCATATTGTTGTATCAATTTTAGTTAGCAGGTATCATAATAGGTGTTGACCGATTCTAGAAATTATTGCATACATTAACCTTATTATTGTCCTCGATAGATTACTATGAATATAGGCAAAAGAGCTGAATATACTCAAACACCCAGTGCGTAAGGTCTGCAAATCAATTATAACTTGCAGCAAATGGCAATATAATTTTTTTTATTATTTCTATGTTAGTGAACTTCTCATAAGCTGATTGTAACAGTATGTGTTATAGAAAAACAAAAATAGGAAGTAGTATCTGTTGGGAATTATGCATTCTTGACTTAGTATCGTTAGTTATATTAGTTAGTACCGCTAGTTGTAATTTGTACTAACAGTACAAAATGTTAGTACTGATCAGATAGTTAGTACCGTTAGTATAAAATAGTTAGTACCGTTTATAAGATATGCATGAGATATCTTAGGAAAGGATATGCATGATCTTTATACGCGTTTTGTAAAGCCCATTAGAGTTTCCTTAGTCTATAAAAGGAACCCTAGGCATAGTTAGTAGATATAGTTCTACACAGATCAATAGAGATCTATTAGCAATCATAGTCGTTGTAATCTGTAACCTAGGCAGATTCAAGTGATAATATAAAGTTCTTTTGTGATTCTTAATATTGTTCTTCTTAGCATTATTGATTAGTTTCCGCATAATCAATAGTGTTCAAATCAGTGTTTCATTATTGTTGCTTTAGAATTATCTAAAGGAACAAACCCTTTACAAGCTAAAGGTTAAGATCTATTCAGTAAACGATCCAACAAGTGGTATCAGAGCTTGTGTGGAAACTCTGAATAAGAAGAACTCAATTGTAAGATGGCAGAACAAGACATTCCTCCACCCACTATCACAGCAATGAAAATCCCTATCATCAGGAAGGGAGAATATGATATTTGGAGCATGAGAATGCGACAATATATCTGTCACACAGACCATAACCTATGGGATGTTATTGTCAATGGAGATCTAGAAGAAGAGCCTGCACCAACTGGAGAAACATCTGCTCCTCCTGCTCCTAAGACTGCCAAACAACTGGCTGCTAAAAGGAATCAGGAAAGAGTTAAGAGCATCTTGCTTTTAGCAATACCTGATGAATACCTCCTCAAGTTTCACAATGTTGCAGATGCTAAATCACTCTGGGAAGCAATCAAATCAAGGTTTGGAGGTAATGAAGAATCCAAGAAGATGCAGAAAAATGTTCTAAAACATCAGTTTGAAAACTTTTCTACTGCATCAAATGAAAGTCTGGACAAGGCTTATGATAGGTTCCAAAAACTCATAAGTCAATTGGAGGTTCATGTGCTCCAATCTATCAAGGAAGATTATCAACCAGAAGTTCCTAAGATGTCTTCCTCCCACATGAAATCAAATTTCTTTAATCATGAGAAATTAAGCCCAGACATTTTGAAGATGATATTATGACCTCTACAACAACCTTAGGGTCTACGAAGATGAGATGAAAAGGTCTTCAAGTTTTACTTCTACTTCTCAGAACTTGGCATTTCTTTCCTCTAAGAACACTAGCAGTACTAATGAAGTTAGTACTGCCAGTTGGAGAATTGGGGTATACTGCAGGTGTAATTAGTCAAGTTTCATCTACCCATGTGTTCATGATGTAGCATGCTCTTTCTTTGCACAACCAACAACCAGTCCTCAACTTGAAAATGAGGATTTCAGCCAGGATTGAGTGAAGATGATTTTGGAAGAATTAAGATCTTAGATAGCAGTGGCTTTATTTGACTAGTCAAGTGAGGAAAATTCAATTAGAAGACATGAAGGAACATGGATTCAAAGAAAAATGACCAGTTTTCACTTGATAAATCGAAAAAATTGCGTGCTACAACATCACAGAAAAGGTAATTTTGCTAGAAATGCAGATCTGGAAGGAATCAAGGAAAAGATCTTATGTGACAATGTCAGGATAGCAATGCACCAACAAATGAATCTCATCACAAGCACTGTGGCTCAAGATGGTCTAGGAGGATATAACTGGAGTAATGATTTTGAAATAGAACCAGTCAACTATGCTTTAATGGCAATCTCTTCTTCAAGCTCATCAAGTTCTTCTGACAATGAGGTACAAAAATATTCTAAATATTGTCTTGAATCTTTAACTCTTCAAAAGAATAAATATATAGTGAAAGAGAAATACCCCCCCCAATAGAAGAGCAAGACTAGAAAGTCAGTGGTTATGAGTTAGCCTTAGAGTGCACTAGAATCCAGGATACTTGTACATAAAAGATAACTGGCTTGGGTGAAAAATACAGTTTCAAAAACCATGAGCTTAAATGTATAGAAATAAATTAACAACCTTAACCTAGGAATTAGAGGAAAGTTGTTTAAGGTAAGAGATGAGTTAAAATTAAAGATAAAAAAAATGGGAAGAAATCATCTAAGGAATAAAATAATTACTCAATCATCAAATGAGTCTAGAGATAAAACTGGTTTAGGATATGGCACACAATTGAATGAAATGAGTAACAATTCTAAAACTGATAGTGAGATTAGTTTGAGTGTTTTTTATGTCAGATCTAGTGATGAAGAGTCCACACCAGCTAATGATAGGTCTTCCAAAGCAGATGGGTATCATGCTGTTCCCCCTCCTATAATAGGGAACTTCTTAACCCCAAGAGCTGACATATCATTTACAGTTTTAGATGAATATGCCATTAGGAAGAAAATAATTGAGTCAAAAACAATTGATCTTAATACTAAATCAAGTGAGACTGTAGGTAAAACAAATGAAGCAAATACTTAAAAACCTAAGACAGTCTATGAATCAGTTAACAGAGATAAAGTTATCATTGAGGATTGGAACGTAGATGATGAGGATGATGTGTTTGAAGTGCAAACAGTTGGTCCTGTTAAGACTAATGAGACTCAAACAGTTAAAACTAGAGTTGATAAAATTGATCAAACTTCTCAGAAACAAGGAATTGGTTTTAAGAAAATAAAAGCTTGCTTTGTTTGTAAAAGTACTGACCATTTGATCAAAGATTGTAATTTTCATGACAAACAGAGTCAAGAACCTAAGTTGAAAACTGTGGGCATACTGGTCTAAGGGTGGACAAACCAGTATGGGATAATACTAAAAGGGTTAATCATCAAAAATTTTCAAAATACCCTCATTTAAGAAAGAATTTTGTCCCATCAGGAGTTCTAACAAGAACAGGTTTGATTACTCCTTTTAATCAAAATGAGAAAAGAGCAGTTCACAAAGTTAGTACTGCTAGGCCAGTTAGTACGAGGCTAGGCCCTATAAGTTACTGTAGACCATTTTGCTTCACAAATAGCAAAAAACCGAGTGGTGCTATTAGACCGAAATTTTACCCAAGAAATGGACAATGTAAGACCAAGAGGCTCATGTTCACCTATTAAGAGGTCTTACTACACAAAACCAAACTTTTAGACCCCAGACTTAAAACAGATGTTTAAAACTTTGGGGTTCCAAAATATGAACTAACTGATTGACAAAAGCAGTAGTTAATACTGGTAAGGGTAAGATGGATACTGACCTTAAAAAGTCAAGGTGGGTTTGGAGGCCTAAGGGAAATTACTTGGATCATGTGTCTAAAGATAGTGGATCATTCATGCTCAAGAAGGTTGAGTATGTTGACCCAAAAGGGATTTCCAAGTCTGTAATGGCTTGGATCCCTAAGAGATACTAATTCTCTTACTTTTGTGCAGGGCAATCCAGAGATCTTGTTGCAGGATCATGCAGTGGTGGATAGTGGTTGCTCTAGCCATATGACTGGCAACAAAGATTATCTTTTAGACTATGAAGATTATAATGGAGGCTTTGTGGCTTTTGGAAGTGATCCCAAAGGAGGTAAAATAACGGGTAAAGGTAAAATCAGAACCGCTAATTTAGACTTTGATGATGTTTACTTTGTAGATGAACTTAAGTTTAACCTTTTCTCTGTCTCACAAATGTGTGACAAGAAAAATAGTGTCCTTTTTACTGAGACTGAATGCCTTATCATGTCTCCTAGCTTTAAGCTTCTTGATGAAAGTCAAGTTGTACTTAGAGCTCCTAGAAAGGATGATGTGTACAACTTGGACTTAAAGAACATTATTCCCTCTGGAGGTATAACTTGTTTATATGCAAATGCAATCAGCACGAGTCTAAGATCATGGCCACAGGAGATTAGGTCAATGAATTCTCAAAAATATAACAAACATGTCTTAAAGGTCACCTAATAAGAGGTTTACCTTCAAAGTTTTTGTGATGACCACACTTGAGTTGCCTACAAGAAGGGTAAGCAACATTAAGGCCCCTGTAAGGCCAAGTTTTGAAAGAATCATGCAGAAAGCCCCAAGAATTACTTCATATGGACTTATTTGACTGTCTCTATAAAAAGTAATTAACAAAAAAATATGACCTGCTTGGTTGTGACTGAAATGATTTCATCAGATTCAGTTGGGTATTTTTCTTGAGCTTACCAATGATGAAACATCTGAAATCCTTTGTAAAATTTATCAAAGGAATAGAAAACCAATGGAATCATAATGATACAAATCATTAGATGGAAAATTTGACAAAGTTGAAGAACCATGCTATGAATGAATTATATGCTCAGAAAGGATATAAAAAGTGGAGTTTATTGTGGCTAGAACACCACAGCAAAATGGTGTTGCAGAAGAAAACAGGAACCCTAATTTAGGCAGCTAGAACAATGTTAGCAGACTCACTTTTACCTATCCAATGTTTTGGCAGATGCGTAAATACTGCTGCATATGTACAAAAAATATGGTATTAGTGACCAAACCTCAAAATAAGACACCCTTATGAACTAGTAAATATGGTATCTCACATAGTATTAGTTTTATAAGACCTTATGTGCCCCTTGACCAATTTAAAAACACCTTAGATTCCTTGGGCAAATTTGATGGGAAATTTGATGAAGGTTATTTGCTTGGATACTCTACCTCTAGTAAAGCTTTTAGAGTATACAACAAAAGGACCAAAAGGGTAGAAGAGAATCTTCACATCAATTTTCTTGAAGATCAACCAAATGTGTCAGGAACTGATCCAAATTGGATGTTTGATCTTGATTTTCTTACCAACTCAATGAACTATATTCCTGTTAGTGTAGAAAATCAAGTTAATGTAGATGCAGGTACACAAGATTCTTATGTTGCAGGTTCATCAGGAAAAGATAAAGGACCTATTCAGGAATACATACTGCTTCCACTACAACCTCATAGGACAAGGATTCCAATAGAAGATGTTGCTACAGCTGCACATGAAAAACCTTCTAAAAGTTCTCCTAAAGACAATGAGGTACAAGACTCAGAAGATGATAAGGAAGGACAACATCAGATGACAGAAGATGAACAAGTCTTGTATGATGATCTTGAGAAGATGATTGCTCAAGAAGTGGTTGCTAAAGCTCTGGATGATGCCACAAGACAAGCTTTTGAAGAAGAAAAGAGGAATATTGCATATCAAAAGAGGGCAGCTCAGGCTACCAGTACTAACAAACTTAGTACTGTTAGGTCATATGTTAGTACTGCTACTATGCCATATGTTAGTGCTGCTAGTACTCCCACAGGTGCAAATGCTGGTGAATCATCATTTGTCTATCTTGGAGGAAAAATACCTATTGATGCATCTACTCTCCCTAATGCTGATTTACCCATTGATCCAAATATGCCTGATTTAGAAGATGATTCTGATGCATTTTCAAATGATGGCATATTCAATGGAGCCTATGATGATGAGAATGTGGGTGCAGTGGCTGATTTTAACAATATGGATGACACCATTAATGTCAGTCCTATTCCCACACTCAGAATTCATAAGGATCATCCAAAAGATCAAATTCTAGGAGATCCTAAGTCAGCAGTTCAAACAAGAGGAAAGATTCAAAAGGCTTCTTCAGCACAACAAGCATTGGTGAGCTACATCTCCAAACAGAATAGAACTAATCACAAAGATCATCAGAACTGTTTGTTAGCATGCTTTCTCTCCCAAGAAGAACCCAAGAATATATCACAAGCCTTACAAGATGAAAGCTGGGTTGAAGCAATGCAAGAGGAATTGCTGCAGTTCAAATTACAGAAGGTTTGGATACTTGTTGATTTGCCATCTGGGAAAAAGGCAATTGGCACAAAGTGGGTCTTCAAGAATAAAAGGGATGAGAGAAGTATTGTTGTGAAAAACAAAGCCAGGCTTGTAGCACAAGGGTTTAGACAGGAGGAAGGAATAGATTATGATGAGGTTTTTGCACCTGTTGCCAGGATAGAGGCAATCAGGTTATTTTTAGCCTTTGCATCATACATGGGATTTACTGTCTACCAAATGGATGTTAAAAGTGCATTTCTCTATGACACTATTAAAGAGGAGGTGTATGTCCATCAACCTCTAAGATTTGTTGATCCTGCTCATCTAAACAAAGTCTACAAGGTGATCAAAGCTCTTTATGGTCTTCATCAAGCCCTTAGAGCTTGGTATGAGACACTTTCTTCTTTTCTGATGGAAAATGGTTTCAGGAGAGGTACCATAGACAAAACATTGTTTATCAAGAAGAAAAAGAGTGACATTATGTTAGTCCAAGTGTATGTGGATGACATTATTTTTGGTTCTACAAAGAAGTCTATGTGTACAGAGTTTGAAGATTGTATGCACAAAAGATTCCAAATGAGCTCCATAGGAGAACTCACTTTCTTTTTGGGACTTCAAGTGAAGCAACAACCTGATGGAATCTTTATTAGTCAAGACAAGTATGTAGCTGACATCTTAAAGAAGTTTGATTTTTGTTCCATCAGAACAGCTACTACTCCTATTGAGTCTAATAAACCACTGGTCAAGGATGAAGATGGTGTAGATGTAGATGTACATGTCTACAGGTCTATGATTGGCTCTCTAATGTATTTAACTGCATCAAGGCCAGACATCATGTTTGCTGTCTGTGCCTGTGCTAGATTTCAAGTCACTCCAAAAGCCTCACACTTAAATGCAGTAAAAAGGATTTTTAGGTACCTCAAACATCAACCCAAATTAGGTTTATGGTATCCTAGGGATTCACCTTTTGAACTTGAAGCTTACTCAGATAGTGACTATGGAGGAGCCAGTCTTGACAGAAAATCAACAACAGGTGGCTGTCAATTTCTTGGTAGAAGATTGATATCTTGGCAATGCAAGAAGTTGGTCTTTATGGCAAATATATCTACTGAGGCAGCATATGTGCAGCTGTTACTGTGTGGGCAAGTATTATGGATACAGAATCAGATGATGGATTATGGTTTTAATTTCATGAACACCAAAATCCATATTGATAATGAGAGCACTATAAGTGTTATCAAGAATCCTGTTGCTCATTCTAGGACCAAGCATATCGAAATTCGATTTCATTTTATAAGAGATTGCTATGAGAAAAGACTGATAGAAGTTATCAAGATTCACACTGATCATAATGTTGCAGACCTTCTCACCAAAGGATTTGATGTCACAAGATTTAACTTTTTGGTGGTTAGCATTGGATTATTGAATCTGTAGCTACAATTGAGGGGAGGCAAGATGATTTGTTGTACAGTTTGTATGAAATATTTTAAGCAGAAGGATTTTGACCATGGTGATGAATTTCATGGAGTTATTTGGGTTTTAAAGAGTCATTGGAAAGAGATATAGATGGTACTGAAGAACTTTTGTTGCCAGGCTTGTTCATTCTTTGGTTGACAAAAGTTAGTACCGATAGTGCAAAGTTAGTACCGATGGGCAAAGATAGTACCGCTATAAAGAGAAAAAAACCATTGGTAGAAAATACGCAAGGGTCTAAAGTATAATATATGTACCGGTATCTTGCTTTTGGGTTTGTTCAACCTATATAAACCCATCTCAATTGCACAATTTACTCACGTAATCTCTCTTAATCGCTCTCTTCTAACAAACCCTAATCTTTTAATCACCGACGATCATCAATTTTACACATATGGCTGTTCTTGAATATTGTGCTAAACACAACATGGTCGCTTACTTGGAAAAGACTGATGGGAATACAGATTTTCATGAGATTATAGACTTTCTTACCATTCCTTACACAAGATCATTCACATATGTCTCACTGTAAGTCCTGTAGTCTCTACTACATTTGTTGAACAGTTTTGGATGTCTGCTAAATCCAAAATAATCAACAATGTTAGGTATATTACTGCCAAAGTAGCTGGCAAGCCTGTAACTATCTCAGAGGCATCAATAAGAAGTGATCTTCTTTTTGATGATGCTGATGGGATAGATTCTATGCATAATCAGGCTATATTTGATGCTATTCAGCTAATGGGGTATGAGGGGGACCTAACTGTTTTAACTTTTAACAAAGCCCTGTTTTCACCCCAGTGGAGATTTCTTTTTCATACTATGAATCACTGCATTAGTTCTAAAAGTACTTCTTAGGATCAAATTCCCACTAATATTGCCACAGCAGTGATTTGCTTAGCCACTAATTAGAAATATAATTTTTCTAAATTAATTTTTGATGGTATGATGAGACACTTGGATGCAAAGAAAAAGTTTGTTATGTATCCAAGATTTATTTCAGTCTTTTTGGATAAACAGCTAAAGAATGTGCCTGTGCCTTTAGACCACTTCCCTATTAATGCTTTGACTAGTAAAGTTTTCTCTTTTATGGTTAAAAAGGGAAAACATTTTTCAGGGAATGTCACACCTTTGTTTGAATCTATGTTGGTTCAACCAATTTTTGATGGATGAGGTGAAGCTTCAAGAAAGACATATTTGAACCTTAATCCCTCACCTCTCCTCCTCACCCAAGTGCAGACCAATATGAGACATAGCCTGACCCATCTCCCAGACCTTCACCTACTATTCTTGATTCCATTCCAGAGGGTTCTGGTGGGAATCATGGAGGTCAGTCATCCAGTGATAGATCCCTATCAGGAAATGAGGATGGCCTGACACTCCAAAGTGTATATGATCTTTGTGTGTCTTTATGTAAACAGGTCACAGATCAAGCCAAAGAAATTAAACACTTGAAGGCACAGATCAAGAAGCTTAAGAAGAAAGCCAAACCTGTTATCACACATCACAAAGCTTGGATGAAGAGTGTATCCATGAAGCAAAGATTGGCAGGAAAGAAATCATTGAAGACAAAGTGGATGCAAAAGGAGTCTGTATCCAAACAGGGGAGGAAACCTGCCAAAGCTGAACCTACAGTGCATAAAGATCCAGCTTTTGATGATCTTGATGATATTGTGGATGATGCAATGGACTACATGGAGTCTGAGGATGCTCAAGATGAGGGGAGGACAAGCTCTGTGGTGCTTGAAGAGAAGGAAAGTACACAAAAGGGAGTTAGTACTGAAGTAGAAGTTAGTACCGTCAAGCCAGATGAAGGTACCGACAAGTCAAAAGTTAGTACTGACAAGCCTGAAGTTAGTACCGCTAAGCCAAAAGAAGTAGAAGTTAGTACCGACAAGCTTGATGAAGGTACTGCTGAGCCAAAAGATGGAACTTCAGATGAAAGTACTGCTCCTACAACTGTTTTCAGAGATGATGAGACCATTGCTGAGTTTTTGGTATCTATGAGCCAAAATAAGGCTAAACAAAAAGGTGTTGAGATCAAAGATGCTGAAGATTCAGATAGACCAAGGGCTACATCAACAAGATCAGTACTTACATTGAAGCCTCTTCCTAAAATTGATCCTAAAGACAAAGGCAAGAAAGTACTTGAGGAAGAAGCTGAGTCAGATGCTGAGTTAGAGGGAGTTGATGAAGCTGAAAGAAAGTTTGATCAGCTTGCTAAGGATGAAGAAATAGCCAGAAAGGTGCAAGAGGATTGGGAAGCAGAAGAGGAGATGAAAAAGTTAGCTGAGGAAGAAGCTACAAAGGCTGCTCTCATACAAGATTTTGATGATATTCAGGCTAGAATTGAAGCTGATAGACTTCTAGCTGCAAGGCTTCAAGAGGAAGAAAGAGAAACGTTTACAGTTGAAGAGAGAGCCAAATTTTCTTTATGATACTATTTGAGCTCAAAGGTGGTTCATTGCTTCACAAAGAGCTGCGAAATCGAAGCAGACACCAATAAGAACTCAGCTAGAAACATATGATGACCCTATCTGAAGCATGTAGGAGGAAAGAAGCCTGCTGATTTGAAGAACAAGGAACTTTGAAGAATACAAGTATTGTATATAAAAGGTTAAAAGCGTCTGTAAGATTTTATTGCTATTGGTTCTGCTGAGGATGAGAGACAGATTAAGGAGATGAATGAAGAATCTAAAGACCCTAAAAAGAAGAGGGTTGTCAATGAAACTCCAAGGGAAGAAGACACAGCAAAGGTACCTGCTAAACAAGAAGTGACAGAGCAGGGTACAAAAAAGAAAGATTTTGGTCTTGTAAAGTTGATTGCTAGGAAAGGCCAAGACCACTGCCAGATGATGTTAGTCATGATGGTACACAGAAAATATCTAAAGGATGCTACATGGAAAGTACATTAGTTAGTGAGATTATGGAGACAAAATCATTTGTTTCTAAGTTGCACAAGGTTTCATCACCAGATGGGGATTACCTTGTTGTCTACAGAGTTAATGGGCACTTCAGGGCATTTAACTATCTAATAAAGGTACTACATATTTTTTATAGACAGGATTTGTTTCATTTATATGATTTGGTGATGAAGCAGTACTCAGAAATCACACCAGAAGGTATTGAGTTGATTCTTTGGGGAGACTTGAAGATTACGATGGAATCCTCAATAGAAGAAAATGATCAAGGTGATTTCTAGAACAATCAACACGGTATGGGAGGTTTTAGATGGTGACTGTATGAAGCTTGTGGAGTTTGCATACTAGAGCTTAAGGATAGGGACAGTATCCATATGCTATGAAAGAAGGTATCCTCTCATCCAAGGATGTTGCAAAGAATCCTTGATTTGGGGATTGGAGGTGATGCGAAAGTACGTGCACTACATTTGGTATGATTCATTAAGAAACAGATTAATGATGAGTATGCTTGTGAATGGAAGTGTAAGGGTTTGATGTGTTGGCTAACAACCATAACAACAAATGTCTTTCAATTTGCCATGTCTAACAACATCAAGAATTGACTAGTTAGAAGCAAACGGTTTCTGGTAAAGACTTCTCAAATCGTTTTTGTGTGACAATTTACCAAAAATTGTATAATTCTCAAACTCACCTTGCTTTACAGTTATAGAGTTGGCTTAGGTCCAGGATCAAACTGTTCCTGGTAAGACTAATTTTTTTTTCAAATCTGTTGTAGCTGAATTCGTTTTTCTAAAATCTATTTGGTTATTAGTTGCACCATTTTTGGAGATGACGGCATTGACTGGTCCAAAAGCAAACGGATTTTGGTAAAGAACAAAACAAATCCGTTGATTGTTGATAGTTTTTTACACCACAAAACTATAAGGTTATTTTCACCTTGTTGTTTACAATGAATAATTATGCTATCCACAAAGACAAACGGCTACTGGTAAAAGGAATATCAAAATCCGGTAAAGGCTGGTAGTTGACTAAACTACAAAAGCCAACTTAGTTGGATGTTGCTGTATTGCTGAGAAGACATGTTGCTGATAAAGATAGATAGCTAAAGATATCAGAATTATCAAAGATCAGATCAAGAATTTGATAGAGTGTTTGGATCTCCTCCTGGTCTTACAAGGTGTTTACACTACAGAAACATGAAGTTAAAACAAGTTCAACAATCATGTTTAGGGAGGATTGTTGGGAATATATAGATTCCGGACTTAGTACCGTTAGTTATATGAGGTTAGTACCGTAGTTGTTTTTTGTACTGACAGTTCAATAACTTTTAGTACTGATCAGATAGTTAGTAACGTTACTATAAAAATAGTTAGGTACCGTTTATAAGATTGCATGAGATATCGTAGGAAAGTATTTGTATGGATCTTATACGCGTTTTTTTAAAGCCCATTAGGGTTTCTTAGTCTACTAAAAAGGGAACCATGGCATAGTTAGTAGTTATGTTCTACACAGGATCAATAGAGAATCTATTAGCAATTCTTAGTCGTTGTAATCTATAACTAGGCAGATTCAAGTGATAAATATAAAGTTCTTTTATTATCTTAATTTTGTCTTATTAGCATTATTGATTAGTTTCGCATAATCAATAGTGTTCAAATCAGTGTTTCATTATTGTTGCTTTAGAATTATCTAAGGGAACAAACCCTTTACAAGCTAAAGGTTAAGATCTATTCAGTAAATGATCCAACACTATCACATGTGGCTGCAGTGTACTCATCAGTCTTAGTGTCTCCATAAGTTGTGTTTGTCAAGCGCGGTCTGCTGCTCGCAAGGCTGCAATCTCCGTTTGCTGTACTAATATAGTAGTCCTTAGTGCTCTCACCTCAGAACGGGCGGTGTCACTAGCATCCATCGACCGTCCCCAGGCCTCACGGGAAAGTCTATCCTCTCTCTCTATGAGTAAAGTAGTGTAAGCATGAGAGCGCTTATCTCTGCCTAGTAAGTTAAGCCGGCCGCTCAACACCGCTCTAGCCTCCTATGCCTCATCTAGTCTCACATAAATCTCATCCGTGTCTTGTCTAATAGTCGTGACAAAATTTGTCATCCTCTGACTCAGTCTTGCCACATTAGTCTCTGCTGGTGTCCCCTGCATGTCCTCAACCATGTCATCCCAAGTATCTGTAATCCCATAACCAACATATCTCTCGGGATCTCGCCTAATCTCATCATCCAAAGTAGCAACAAATCCATAGTCTGCTCTAAAACCTCTAGTGGGTCTAGCAGTGGGTGCAGATGAACTCTCACCGACCTCATATCTTGGACCTAGAGCAATACACAACCTCTTCCGAGGCGGTAATGTAACCTCAGAAACACCCGCTCTACAGTCAGTAGAGGGAAGAAGCAAAGGTGGTGAAAGAGTAGGTAAAGGTATAGGTAGGAGTGGTGGTGTCCCTGATGGTGGTGTACTTAATGGTAGTAGATGGGAAGTAGATGGTGTCTCGGCTCTCAGCCGGATCATAGCAGCTCGGTATCCTAAAGGATAAGTAGGGCTAGCAGGTAGTGGTGGAGATGATACAGGTAATGGTGGTGATACTGGTAGTTGACTCGGCCCTCTGTCGGATCATAGCAGCTCTGAATCCTAATGGATAAGTAGGACTAGCAGGTAGTGGTGGAGGTGATACAGGTAAAGGTGGTAATACTGGCAGTGGTGGTGAAGGAATCTAAGGTAGTGGTGATGACCATAGGGAAAGTGGTGATGGTGGAGGTGATGGTATGGCAAGAAGTCTATCAATCTCTACCTCAGACCAAAATGGTATAGGTGGCTCATCTCAGACATCCTAGCCGTAACACGATGTACAAGTGGTGGGACAAAGTCGGCCGGAGCTGGGTGCTCCTCCTCCTTATCATCATTATCCTCCTCAACATCATCATCATCATCCTCGTCATCATCGGATGACTCATCATCGTCTCCTTCGTCGGCAGGATAATCAATGGGGTCCTCCTCAGAATCCTCCTCATACTCCTCTGGATCGGAGTCTGTAATGTACCCTAGTGAGTCGATAGTAGGTGAGACAGTAGCAGGCAGTGGCTGCTCCTCAGCGGGAAATACATCATCCTCGGATGGCA
>BQNB010137136.1:0-17898 GCA_026074375.1 Tanacetum coccineum
TTAGTGCATCAAGTGAAAGCAAAAAAGCAACTATAACACAAAGTAAAAAGTACTATGATGGAAACTAATTCAATTCCACTTTATATATAATCAAAGGAAATCTAAACCTACCACCAAAACATCTTTTCTTTAGCAGACATCAAACTTGACCCGACTCAACCCGTTTCATATCCTTTTATCAGCCTTGACAAATTTTCATGATTTTTATAGGGTTGCGACTTGCATTTAATCTTAGACCTCACACTCACTTTGACTGACATCATATATCTCGGTTGCATGTGCCATTTTAAAAATTAACACGGTTTGATGATCTCACTTTCGCATCATATATCGTTGTTAAAGATGCTATCACTTTCGCATCAAAAGCAATTGTGATTTTGGAGTTTGGAAATTTTGGATACGGGAATTTAAGATATGGTTACTTGTGATTTTGGATTTTGGGGATTATTGTATCAGGGTTTTGTCATTAGAAATTGGGGATTTTGGTTGGGGGTAAAAAAATTGAATACGGTTTTAATTTTTTTTTATGTTTTTAATTTTCGATTAAGAAAATATTTAAGGTGTAAGTCGCGTAAGATCTTAATTAAAAAGGTATTAATCGCATAAGTTTTAAATCTAAAATTACAATGTACAAAATCACTATTACAACAAATAGTCGCATAAGATATTAATTAAGGATGCATATGTTGTATAACTTTTTAAAAAAAATTAACATTTTTTTAGTATTTTTTTTTCACAAAATGATAAAACAAAGTCAAAGTCGTATGGAAGGTACTTCCAAAAGTCACATAACAAGTACGCTTACACATTATTAGACTCAAGGGTGTGGCTCAGGAAAAACTCAAAAGGAAATGTGACATGTCAGCGGGATGTTTATAAAATCCATACCTAGCATTGCGGGAAAAAAAATTAAACATCTTTTCACGGGACTAAAGTCCCGAGTGAAATGACAAGCCAAGACAAAAACCTTTTAAGAAAGAGAAATATTTTATGTTTTGTGTGTATTGTGAGTAGTATTTGGGTTTTGGAAGTATTTTTAAATGATAAAAATTAAAAGAAAAAAAATTAATGGAAGAGTGAGAGGGTGTTGCAATGGTTGAGAGAAAGTTCAAAAAAAGGAGTGTTTTTTTGATGATGTGTCATGTTGTGAAGGAAACCCTCAAACACACCCTCCACCCTTACACAAAGTGTACTGCATCTTACACACACTTGTAATATTTGGGAGTCGCATGAGTTGCATAAGTTGCATAAATAACATGATACAAAAATGAAAGTCTAAATTTTTTGAGGCAATCATTTAACTACACTTTCGTTTTTTAGGCAAAACTAGAATTGGCCCTAAGAACATATCCAATGCAAAGTTTGCCAATGACTTTTCACTATTTTAATAAGTTATATGAATGACTTGACCCATTGTGAGAAAAAGGTTTACAAAAGAATTTTAACAAAATGACTTGATAGATGTAAAGTGTTTGACACAAAATGATACAAGTCATTTTCTTTAAATGAAGTAGGCTGAGCATGATAGATCGCATATTGGACCGAACTGGCCCGTCCTTTTTCTCATACTTGGTCTTCGTTCAGGTCCGGTCTTGAGCAAAACCAGCCATTATACTTTATTGAATCGGACCGGACCGAAGACCGACCCGGACATGGACCGAACATTCGGTCCGATCCTCGATCCTGTATTTTAGGCCAATTTGGTTTTTGGTCTGATTTGATTTTGATTGGTTCAGTCCGGTTTTCAAACTGTCATCAACTTAAATTTAGCTTAAATATTTTATTTTCTTTCAAATTTGACCTTAAATATTTTTGTTTACAATATAAATACTTAATGAAAAATATATAAATTAATTGGTTTACAAAGTTAATGTATAAACCCCAGCTTTACGACTCTTTTGAGCTCCTTGTAGTTTCACCTCAAACCAAACATGTTTATCAACATGTACTCTATGGACTCTTGTTTTAATACCAAGACCAAGTTGGTTGAACCCAACTTGTTTATGAACAAATTGTTTGAGCCTAACTTTTTTAGAACCAAGTTACTTAAATTCAACTTGTTTTGAATCTTCATGCTTTTATACACCAAAAGTCATCACTTTTGCTTCAAAAGTATACACACAATTGTTTTTCATGATCCGAGTCATCATAACTCGACAACCTTTGATCACCTTGATTATACCCATTTGCATCTTCACAGTATAACCTTCTTTTTCAAGAGTACCTAATCAAATCAAACACCCTCTTAATCATATAACATTCCTAACATCTTCCAATATAAAGCTTGATCGATCATGCAACTGTTATTTCACTTTTCAAGTCCACTTGATAGTGAGAAAAGACGAAAATACCTTTACAAACAACGAAATTTTTAACCAACGTTAAGGTTTTGAACTAAAAAGGAGTGAAAATCGCCACCTTGAGGAATGTGAGCGCATAACCCGGGAACAAACATGTATTTGTCCTTTTTATTTTTGCAAAATAACAGCTATACTCATAACTAATTAATTTTGTAACATTTTAAAATTTTATAATTATCATTTAAAATAATGAGAATAATATGGTAAACTTATTTTTAATTAATTTTGAAAAAAAAAGTTGTGAACATAGGGACCGAGGGAGTTTTCTGCTTGGTATTTGAGAATCTTCAAACAAATTTCTAGAAATACGATGTGAAGTTTCACGATTTGGTATACTAGACATTTGATTTAGCTCTGAAGAAAAATGAGAGTTTTTTGAGATTGAGAGTTTAGAAGAGTTTGGAAATAATTTAGATGGTTGGGATCCATAATAGATAAACTAGATATAAGATGGTTAAGAAACTAGAAATAAGAATGTGCATGTAACTATATCAATATTGGGCTAGTTTTATAGAGAATTGAAAACTGAAATCAATGATGTAATTATTATTTTAAAAAAATAAAAAAATAATACACATTATCCAAAACCTTATCATTCACTTGTAAAATCTATTCTAATTAAATGAAAATATACATGTCCATTGAAATTGTGCCATGTGGCAAGGTTGGAAGAAGGATTTGAAAATCATGTGATGAACAGATCGGTAGGTGGTTGATGCATTCATTTTATATTTATGTGAATTAAATATATACTCATTAAATGGGATGTCCTTGAAACCGGTTGGGCAAAAGTAATGAGTAAAGATAAACTTTACCTATTTGGACCAAGAAGACCAGCTAATTCATGAAACCAAACCAAAGCAAAGAAACAAGAATAAAAATCAAAGGTATATTATTTTAGGGTTCATAGAACTAAATTAACTTTTTATTGTTGATATATTATTTCATGTTAGTTTTTATTTTTATATTTTAATCCTTTATTTATTTCATAAAATAATTTCTTTTGTTAATGCAATTAGATTAAGCTTTTAAACTACTGGGTGTGTTTGGATTAGCTTATTTTTCGCTCTTATTTGAAATTTTACAAGCTTCTCAACTTAGGCCTATTGCTTATTTTAAGTCCATGAGCTCAACTTAGGGGTATTTGTTTCATAAGCTCACTTTTTTGTGGTTTGTTTTGAATCTTTTCGGCTTATATAAGGCCCCGTTTGGTTCGCGGATTCTTCAGTGGAATTGGAATTTGATTCAATTCCAAAACGTGTTTGGTTGGCAGATTCTAGGAATTCATAATCTGAATTCCGCTCCTCAATGTGTTTGGTTGGCAACAGAATTGAATTTATTTCCTTAAAAATCCCACGTATGTGGAATTCAACATTCCCTAGTAAAATGAAAGGAATGTTTACAATTCCTTGGAATTCAGAATTTTCATTATCAAAAATTTTATTTATTTATTTTTTAAAATTATATTTATTCTTTATTTTTTTAAAATTAAATTATTTTTAAAAAATTATATTATTATTATTATTTATTTTTTAAAAATTATATTTATTATTATTATTATAATTATATAATTTGTTTTTTCATTTTTTCCAACCAAACACACAATAGTTTTCACAAATTCCAATTCTTTCAGATTCCAATTCATTAACATTCCAATTCTTTAACATTCCAATTCCTTAACATTTTAAATCCTCAAACACGTTCCAATTCCACCAAAAACATTCTGCGAACCAAACGGGCCCTAAGTTTATTATGTCATAATGAACTTATATCAGCCGAAAAGTTTTAAAATAAGCCAAAAAAAAGTGAGCTTATGAAACATAAGCCAAAATCAAATAAGCTATAAGCCGAAATAAACACCCCAGCTTATAGCTTATGATAGGTTGAAAAGATGGCTTATAAGCCATAAGCCACAAAAAGGGCTTATCAAACCTCCGATTATATAACCAAAGGCTTTTGCATAAATGGTACCCGATGTTGTGTGAAAAGCTTCCCAACCAAATGCTTGTGGGTTGAAGTCTGCGTAGTGAGATAGTTACTTGCCGTTAAATTAAAACCCATAAACCTAAGCTTATCTTATCCAAACACATCAATGGGCTTGTTTTGGCTATACAAGCTAATAAACCCCATAAAAAAGCTAAAAACTAACACGCGATAAACTAATAGGCCGAAAAAAGTGGCTTATGAGCTTATCAAATTTCTGCCGATAAGCTCATAAAAGAAGCTAATCATGTGACAACCTATATCATTTGTACATGTTTAGTATGTCCTATGCGCTAATTGTGGCCTGCATATTGTTTGTAGTTTGCGGAGCCACATAAGAAGGTCGTATGCTAGTAGTGTAGCAATTAAAGATCAGATTTAATTGGGAGAGAAATAGAATCTGGGCGTGGTGAAGCGAGAATGAATGTACAAGATGATGATAGACTTAACAACTTGCCCGATGATCTTATCCATAAAATACTTTCTCTTGTTGGCACAAAACTTGCTGTCCAAACAAGTGCTTTGTCATCTAGATGGAGGTATCTTTGGACTATGTTGCCGTATCTTAATTTATCAAGCGAGGATTTCAAAACGCTGCCCAAGTTTTCCAACTTTGTTACTCATGTTTTATCTTGCCGCGATAATCAAATAGAAATTTCTTCAGCTAAACTTAATTTTCGCGGAAAGGGTAGCCAGGAGTTTGTCACAAAGATTCTGAACTATGTGTTCTCCCACAATGTCAAACAGCTAACTATTTCATGCTTGCCTGAATTCCCTCTTTCTTTGTTTAGTTCTCAGTCTCTCGAACATCTCACTTTTACTGGATTCGCTAGTTTATCTTCTGTTATTCTCACATTAACATGGGAGCTCACAAGTTTAACAACATTGCACCTCGAATCTATAACATTTAAGGAGGGGGTTACTGCCAAAGATACTGGTATTTTCTCTAAATGTGCGAACTTGAAGAAACTCGTGTTAAATAAGTGCGGCATGAGAAGATCAAATGATGTAGATATTTGTCATCCTCGACTTACTAATCTCACGCTTGTAAATGGAACCTTTTTCGAAAATTTTATAAATGTGGTTGCGCCTCAACTAAAGGATCTTACTGTTAGAGATTGGCAAGGATTGCATTTGATTTTCCTACACCTGGCTTGTGTCCCTAGCGCTTTCTGTAAGGTCTGCAATCTAAATGTTCAATTTTCTTCCATATGAGTTTTATGTTACTTTGGAAGATATGTGGATCTATGTATTACCAAAGGTTGGTCATATGAGCCAAACGAGCGAGGCGCTCATACAATTTTTGATCTACTTCACCAGCGCCATAGTGTCAAATATATTACGCTTAACTTGAATTTTGAGGTAAGTTGGTATCGGAATCAGTCTTTAGTCTTTATAGTGTGAGTTATGTGGTTGCCATAGCAGTGATATTAAGGATTCATCTTAACTTAACTTATAATTCCTAATTTCAGTATTAAAAGTGAAATTGCTTTTTTTTCAAGCTATGTAGAACACCGGACATTCTTTTGTGTAATAGTGTGGCGCTCAACGTTATTTGATACTTCCATTGGTCATTTTTCATGGAAGTACCAAGACGTTATTGTCCTGTATCTTATACTCATGTAATTTTATTCTGTAATTTCTTTTGCAGCTTCTTTCTCCATAATGGAACTAATCGCATATCAACCTTCTCCGTTTGTTAACTTGAAGAGTTTAAAGGTTTATCCGGACCATTGGAGCTGTGTAGAAACTATACCTGCTGAAGTTTATAAAAAGTATTTGCTAGATGGTTCTCCAAGTGCCACATTCATAGAGGTCTCTTACGAGGTATTTACGCCATGACAATATGGACTCTTACTTACCATGCAATGTGCTTTTTTGTTTGAACTTTGAAGCTTGCATTGACATCTTCACGTTAATGATGTTGAGATTTTAAACTGCTAACACAAAATTGTATTTTAGCTCTTAATTTTTTACTTAGCTTTTTGAAACATACCTAACTCAAACACATGTTTGTTTTCTGGTCACACAAACATCGCAACTTTGTTTTAATATAACAAAAAGTAAAAAAGTGGTGTGCTTGTTGATTAAAGCTTGCATTGACTTCTTCACGTTTATGATGTTGAGATTGTAAACTGCTAATACCAAATTGTATTTTTAGCTTATAAATTTTTACGTAGCTCTTTGAAACATAGTTAGTTAAGTCAAACACATGTTTGTTTTCTGGTCACACAGACATCGCACCTCTGTTTTATTTAATAAGAAGTGAAAAAGTGTAGTTGTAAAATATGTTCTTTTTCTTTTATATAATTAAAAAGAATCATCTTAAATAAGATGTTAATTGTGAGGGAAGTAACTTGCGCGTCCGGAGCATTTGGTTAAGCTTGCTTTGGATGTTACTTTCGCTATGTGCTAAACTGAACCGTCAGTGTTCGCTACTCAGTAGGTTAGCTTAGCAATACCCATAACTTTACATGTCCGTTCAAGAAACTACGGAAGGGAATATTAAATTGGGAATTTCTTCCAAACACTATATGTTTCATTCAGGAGGTGAGAGCATTGAGGAATGCTGAATCAACAGTTATCTATATGGCAGAACTCAGGAGGATGCTAGAGCATTATCGAGTTATGAGTCTAATGGAGTGCCACTTGCCAAATATGCACGAGCAAGATAAAATGCAAAACAAGTGGGAAATGAGGGATCAGATCGACAGCTGCTTGAAAGATCTTTGATGATTATCATGACGTAGTTTGATCAAGATCGATCCTGAAAAAAACCCCATAAGGAACCTGTGAATTCTCAACATGCGACATTGAAGAATTACTAACAGTGCTTC
The DNA here is from genome assembly GCA_026074375.1 of Tanacetum coccineum. Taxonomy (NCBI): domain Eukaryota; kingdom Viridiplantae; phylum Streptophyta; class Magnoliopsida; order Asterales; family Asteraceae; genus Tanacetum; species Tanacetum coccineum. The sequence goes on from BQNB010137136.1 coordinate 7,181, forward strand.
CTGCATCAAAGAGGGCCCAGATTGAAGCATCTTTTTCCAGGTTGTGCACGGAGGCTGACATTGTCATGAATGCTATAATGAATTCTATGAAGATCCAATCTCACGAGAAGCAAAGCCGTTTAAGTATCTACTTTCACGAACTTGCTATAGCAGCGAACCCTTCGTTTTAGCTAATTGTGTGCCTTTTATTCCCATTTACTTAAAAGTGATGACTATATTAAGAATGTCAAACACCGGTGCCCTAGTATATCCTCTGCTGTGATCTCAGGTTTCCCTGCCTTCTGTGAATCAAAATGGTAAACTATTGCACTATATTTCTTTCTGGTTATAATTTCAACTAGAAGGGTATGTTGGTCGCGGCTATCCTATGAAACTAACACATGGAAATGATTTTGGTTGTAATACATAACATCTGCAAGTATGATATTTAAGCTAGTAGATATATATTTGTGACCGCATTCGTTAGATCAGTGTTATACACTGCTTTCGAAACGTAATGGCCACACGAATGAAGTTGTGATTGACTAATAAGCTTGGATCTCACCTTTCCTGCATCTACTTCGATGGCAAACATGACTTATGTTACATAAACATAAGTCAAGTTTATGTAACAACAGAGCTTTAGCCCATCAAGTGAAGGCAAAAAACCAAAAGGGCAACTATAACACAAAGTAAAAAATATGATGAAACCAATTCAATTCCACTTTCTATATAAACTCAAAGCAAATCAAATCAAATCTAAGCCTACCACCAAATCATGTTTTCTTTAGCAATAATCAAACTCGACCCGTTTCATATCCTAAATTATAGATGTATGTGGCATGAGATGGTGATAACTTTTCGCCCAATAGAAGGTTATCATTGTAATACCATGCATAACAAGCATCCGAGTGCGGTAATATGCTAGTACAAAACAAAACCTAAACAATCGTGTGACTCCTTCAAATCTGGTTCATATTATTTAGACAAACGTATGAGACAAAGAAATAGATAAATTTTAAAAGAGAGACAAGGTTGCATATGTGTCGATGATATGAAGGGCCTGGGAGGGGAATCTTTTGAAACATTGAAGAGAAATCTGGAAGATAGCAACACACAACACCACACTTATCGGACTACAATAGAAGTGTTTAGTAGTCTATCAGTTAGTGAGCTGAGGAAGTGGTTTAGTTTGTAACGGGCAAAACGGGCTTGAGAGGGTTTTCAATTGCAACCAAAAAATATAGATGGCCCAGCAAACCAAAACGACACCATTAAACACAACGACCACATTAATGACCAAAACGACGTCGTCAACAAGCCTAATGTATAATAGGTTACGTTAAACAAACACCTTACAAGGTTAATCGTTTTTTATAGTAAATTACATAAATGGTCCTTGTGGTTTGGCGAAAATTGCATCTATCGTCCCTAATAGTTTAACGTTGTATTCTTTGTCCATATATTTTCAAAGAATAACACCGATAGTCCTCCATCGTAACACCAATAGTTCTTTGGGTGGGATGTGTTTCTCGCATGACATCAACAAAATAACCTCGCAAAAGAGGGTTTCAAATCTGAAATGTCTATTCAAAACCATGCGAGACTACTGTTCATGCGAGAGTTAGGATACAAGATTTTTGAATACGAATCAGAGAATTTTCTATGCGAAACCTATGCGAAACCATGTCCAATGCGAAACTAGTATGCGAGATTTGTGTGCGAAACTAGTGTGCGAGACTTGATAATGCGAATCGTGACTTTATATCAAAAAAATAAAAAGAATCTTGTATTATTTACAAGGTTATAAATAGCGTGAGGCGTGGCGTGGGGGCATGGCCAAGCCTCACGCCTTAAGATCCATGACAAGTCATGATGTTTTTTAAGGCGTGAATTAAAGCGATAAAAAAAAGAAAATATTTATATATATATATATATATCATACTTCAAATATATTGAGTTACAAAAGTGCAAAACCTAAACAATCGCGACTCCTTCAAATCTAGTTCATATTATTTAGACAAACGTATGAGACAAAGAAATAGATAAATTTTAAAAGAGAGACAAGGTTGCACATGCGTCGATGATATGAGCTGAGGATTGAAACATTGAAAAGAGAAATCTGGAAGAAGCAACAAACAACCTCCACACCTAGCAGAGGGTTCAATTGCAACAAAAAAAATATAGATGGCCCAGCAAACCAAAACGACACCATTAAGCACAACGACCACATTAATGACCAAAACGACGTCGTCAACAAGCCTAATGTATAATAGGTTACGTTAAACAAACACCTTACAAGGTTGATCGTTTTTTGTATACTAGTAAATTACATAAATGGTCCTTGTGATTTGGCGAAAATTGCTACTGTCCCTAATAGTTTAACGTTGTATTCTTTGTCTATATCTTTCCAAAGAATAACACCGATACTCCTCCATCGTAACACCGATAGTTCTTTGGGTGGGATGTGTTTCTCGCATGACATCAGCAAAATAACCTCGCAAAAGAGGGTTTCAAATTTAAAATGTCTTCAAAACCATGCGAGACTACTGTTCATGCGAGAGTTAGGATACAAGATTTTTGAATACGAATCATAGATTTTTCTATGCGAAACCTATGTGAAACCATGTCCAATGCGAAACTAGTATGCGAGATTTGTGTGCGAAACTAGTGTGCGAGACTTGATAATGCGAATCGTGACTATCTCTAAAAAACAAAAAGAATCTTGTATTATTTAGAAGGTTATAAATAGCGTGAGGTGTGGCGTGAGGGCATGGCCAAGCCTCACGCCTTAAGATCCATGGCGAGTCATGATGTTTTTTAAGACGTGACTTAAAGCGACAAAAATACGAAAATATTTATAAATATATATATATCTATATATCACATTTCAAATATATTGAGTTACAAAAGTGTCATACATAAGGAATAAAGTCAATAAACTATCTTTCCATGTAATATTTTTCATTTCTATAGAAAAAAACGATTTTGATCTAAATTGAATTTAAAAAAGTCTTAATGCATCATGTCTTATTGTGCCTTATCACGTTTTTTCACTTCTCATCTCATGTCATATCTTAAGCTTATGCCTTAGTCTATTTCGTAGCATGAAGGTCACGCCTCGCGCTTTTACGAAGTCTTAACTGCACCATAACGTGTCTTCTAGAACCATGATTATTTACAAGATTGGGTTGTGTTTGCCAGATTTACCTCAGCTACGAGATACCACAAGATACCCGAACCTCAAGACTAGACCAACGTGACCAATGACCATTGAAAGAGCATATACAAAGTCAACCTAAAATAAAAAAAGTCAGACGAAAAAGAAATTGGAAAGAAAAGTCAACTATAGCCGCATATGTTTGACTGCAATAACTACAAACAACATTAGTAAAAAGTAAAAACCCATCACTTGCCACAAACAATAATCAATATATGTCTGTCCCATATTTGTCACCGAGATTTGCTAAAACATTTAAAAAAAGATTTCCACACAATGGTGTAACAAAATCATTTGTCATGAAACATTGAGTTAGTGAAAAAAAAGGGTAAAGGCCATTTATTACCAATTTACTTTCTTATTTGTACCGTAATGACCAACTTATTTTTTTTGTACTCTTTACACCAACGAACTTTTAAATTTTGTTCGAAATCACCAATATGGTAACTTATTACTGACACGCTGGCATTACTATTTCCACGTATTTATTTTTTACATTAAATAACAGATTAAATAAATAAAGTCATCACCAGGAACTAAAAAGTCAACACGTAGTATTCTTCCCAAATTCATAACAAACAAGAACATCAACAAATTCATAATCAACACCAGATTCTATAAACCCATTTCCAAAAACCCATATCCAAATGGGTGGGTATTTAAATGAAGTGGAGAGCAATGAAAGATAGAGACCTAATATGCGTTCTCAAGTACAAATGAAAAGGGAAGAAAGAAAATGGAGTAATGTCATAAATTTTCAATCATGCCCTCACAAAAATAGAGAACCCAGTTTCCCATCTTCAACCTTCAAACTAATTTTTGTACAAAACCAACAATCTCAAATGCTGGCCCAATAAACAACAATTATAATTTTGCTACATAACGTCATGTGCAAATCCAATGTTCTCAAAAAATTAAAAGCAGCCATGTATAAAGACAACGTACCAAAATTAATTCACAAAAAATTAAGGAACTCCAAATTACGCTTTCTATGGCAATCTTGAGTAATCCGATTAAACAAGCTTCCTCAAAAGAAAGGAATGGTTGATTTTTGAAGTCTAACCTCAAGAACTAATGTACAAGTTTGTTGCTCTCACCTTGTACATTAGTTCCCTATTCGTCGAATCGAACAACCCATTCCCTGCTTCACATGTACTAATCATAAGCCCAATTGGATCAACCGGCATCATTGACCTATCAGTAATCAAGGGTAATTGGGGGATCTTCATCCAACATCCAATCATATATGTGAACGGATGTTTGACAGATTTTGATATGCTACACAACAGCCACCATAAGGCGAGGCTCGGATGGAAGTGTTGTCACCTGCTGCACGGATGATTGACAGATTTTGATGGCTGAAGACGGTTTCCATTAAGTGGGACCCATTTTGCCGATCAAACATGATACATGAGCCCATAAAACAGGGCTTCTCTGTACACAAGCTTTTTCATGAACAACTTCAAAGTGGGAGTGGGCGGATAATGATGTTTGAGAGATGGGTGGTGGCCATTTGTGTGTGTGTGTGTGTTATGGTTGACAGAGTCACAGCAACAAAAAGAATGATATTGGTTATATAATATGGATTATAGGTTTTAGGGTCAAAGTAGTCATGTGGGTAGTGGGTACAAATGGATGGGTATTTAAATGGCAGGGTGAATTTTATTTTCACATTTGGATAAAAAATCATGATGTGGATTTTTAGCCCGTCATCAGGGTAATATTATCACGAAACAATCAAGTTCGTTGGTGTAAAGAGTACAAAAAAAAGTTGGTCATTACGGTACAAATGAGAAAGTAAGTTGGTAATAAATGTCTTTTACCCATAAAGAAATTTGCAAGTGGTTGTGGTTTCACATGGTAAATTGACACGTGGTAGGATTCAATTGGTAGAAAGAGCCTCCCACGGATCACAATCCTCACCGTCCATTCTCTCAAATCCTACTCAATCCAACGGTCAAGCTCACTCTAAAGAAACACACCCCACCCAAATATTTGGATATAAAACCGGAAGTGAAATTAGGTTTCTCTACGCAGCCAATGTCTTCCGTTGTCACAACAGAGAATGTCATTCGTTGTCCTTAACTGATCCATCTCTTTCCTACTCAATATGTCATGAACCATGTTCGATAATGTCTTATACTTATCACAATTATCATATCATCATCACAATCACAATCAATCATCAAATCACTATCATATCATCAATCAATCACTTTATTACTTCGATTTCATCATCATATCGTATTGATATTTGTCATTTTAAAAACACACAACCTGTAAATAAAAAATCCAATTCCCAAACACCTCCATAAAAAGACCACTTTACCACGAAAGACCAATCATGAAACTAAACAGACATAAAAAATCAAAGGTACATACATTTTAGGGTTTTGTCGATCATGTTGCAGTTGGTGTTTCTATTTTGTCTATTCTTTTGATTTATTAATCCTTTACTTATTTCATAAAATAGTTTTTCTTTTTTTTGCTTTATGAAATGGGTTAGCTTATCTCAAGGAGCTTAAGGGTTTCTTGAGTTTTTAAGACATATTAGCTTAAATAAGTGTTTGGATATTACTAGGTGGCTTAAGCTTGTCACTAACTTACATAAGCCCTGTTATCTTGGCTTTTCTAGCTTATTTGTATTATTTACAGCTTCACCTAGCTCATATTTTCTTTTGTTTGCTCAATGGTGTAATGTGAATCTACATAAGCTAATCCAAACACTATGTGTAGAGGTGTGTTTTTATATTACATAAGCTCATATTTATATATATTCACATCCCCAATTATATAAGCTCGCAAGCCTAAGCCTATAAGCTTATCCGAACACCCAAAAACTAATAGGCTGAAAAGTCCAGATTTAAATAAACCCATAAGCTCATAAAAGAAGCTAATCATGTAACAACTAATATCATTTGTACATGTTTAGTATGTCCTATGCACTAAATGTTTCCTGCATTTTGTTTGTAGCTTGTGGAGCCACTTAAGAAGGTTGTATGCTACTGGTGTAGCAAATAAAGATTAGATTTAATCAGGAGAGAATGGGGAATCTGGGCGTGGTAAAACGAGAATGAATGTACAAGACGATGATAGACTAAGCAACTTGCCAAATGATCTAATCATCATCACACTCACAATTATCATATCATCATCACAATCAATCATCAGTATCACTATACTTCGATTTCATCATCACTATCATATCATCATATCATATCACGATGAGCAATTGATGGATTCTAACGAGAGGATGAGTTGGCTGGGTTTGTTTGGGATGATTCAGATGGGAGTGGTGCTGGGAATAGGAAGAACACGAGGAGTCGGAATGGTGGTGGGGACAATGGGAATATGGTTGGGGAGATCGAGAGTAGCGAGGAGAACGAGGGGCTTGTGAAGGTTTGGATTTCGATAATAGAAGTTTGGTTGCAATGGAGTATATTGCTCCACTGGTATGTCTTGTTTTTGTTTTCACACTTAGTTGTGTTTGGTAAAAGGAAATTAGATCAAAGGAATCAAAATGATATAATTTCCCTTGTTTGGTAGACTAGAAAAACAGAAAAATTCAAATTCTTTGGAAATGACTTCGATTATAAATTGATTTCCCAATTTGGTAATGACTTTGATTGAAGGAAACAAAGATCTTTAAAATTTCTCCGTGTCTTTTTTCCTCAAAAGGGCTAAAGTCAAAATTAAAAGAAGGGTATAAGAAGTAGATATCATGTGTCCTTTTGTCTTGTCGAGTGCTTGTTTTCTCACTGTAATTGTCCATTGTTTGAATCTCGTGGTCGTCATTTGAGGGCGGCGGCCCTCGATTACTCATCTTGCTATCTTTATTTTTATTTGCTTATAAATGCTGTAATGTTTTCAAATTTTTTCCAATTTTCAACTTATTGAAAATTAAAAAAAAATTGAATTGGGATTTCTTTACTTTAGTTGACGTGAAAAACCCTCACTTGCCACAAACAATAATCAATATATGTCTGTCCCATATTTGTCACCAGATTTGCTAAAACATTTACAAAAAGATTTCCACACAATGAGATGTAACAAAATCATTCGTCATGAAACATTGAGTTAGTGAAAAAAGAAATTAGTAAGTGGTTCAATTGTGATGACACCTCGTTGTGTGGAAGTTTTTTTAATTTTTAAATGTTTTGTGGTTTCACATGATAAATATGACCTACGGCTGGTAGATATCAATTGGTAGAAAGGAGCCTCCCACGGATCCCACAATCCTGCACCGTCCATTCTCTCAAATCCTAGCTCAAATCAAACGGTCCCAAATGCCACTCTAAAGAAAGCCACAAAAACAATACACACCCCACACAAATTATTTTGGATATAAAACGCAAAGTGGATTTAAGGGTTCTCTACACGCAGGCCAATGACCATTCTTGTCCTTAACTGATCCATCTCTTTCCTACTCAATATGTCATGAACCATGTTCGATAATGTCTTATACTTAACACAATTATCATATCATCATCACAATCACAATCAGTCATCAAATCACTATCATATCATCAATCAATCACTTTATCATTCGGAATGATCATCATCATATAGAATTGATAGTTTTGTGCATTTTAACGAACAAAGCCACTGTAAATAAAAAATCCAATTCCCAAAACACCTCCATAAAAGAAACACTTTAAAACCAACATTGGTCTTGTTACCTAGTTCGATGAATAGTGAAAATACCAACCAAAAACCAAACAGGACGATCAAAAATCAAAGTAACTATACAAATTTAGGGTTTCACAGATTCGATCTATAGGTTGTCAGTTGAGAGGTTCTTATCTTTTGTCTATTCTATACTATATCATCACACTTATTACATCCTTTACTTACTTCATAAAATAGGTTATTATCTTATTTTTAGGCGAGCCATGATTCTATGAAATGGGTTTAGCGTATCTCAAGGAGCTTAAGGGCTTCTTGAGATTCAAAACATAAGAGCTCAATAACTGATTGGATATTACTATGAAGCTTTATGCTTATCACTACCTTACATAAGCCCCATTATCTTAATGGCTAAGCTTTTGCGTATTTGTATTATTTACAGCTTACCCTAGCACATATTTCTCTTTTGTTGCCTTAATGGTTTTTAGAAATCTACATAATCTATCCAAACACTATTTGTAGAGGTGTGATTTGATATTATTACATATTCACAAATGTGAAAAAAAAAAGCTTAAGCTCACTAAATAAACCAAATCCAAACACCCCCTAACCTTATACACGTGATTAAGCTTATGTTTATTTATTTTATTTTTGTTGGGAAAAACATAAAGAAAATAAACGTTGACAAAAAAAAGTTTGAGTGTTTGGATTAGCTTTTGACAAAAAAGTTGGAAAATATGATTCTGAGCCCATAAGCTGCCAAAAAGAACTTATTACATATTCACATCCCCAATTATATAAGCTCGCAAGCCTAAGCCTATAAGCTTATCCGAACACCCAAAAACTATTAGGCTGAAAAGTCCAGATTTAAATAAACCCATAAGCTCATAAAAGAAGCTAATCATGTAACAACTAATATCATTTGTACACGTTTAGTATGTCATATGAACTAAATGTTTCCTGCATTTTGTTTGTAGCTTGTGGAGCCACTTAAGAAGGTCGTATGCTAGTGGTGTAGCAAATAAAGATTAGATTTAATCAGGAGAGAATGGGGAATCTGGGCGTGGTAAAACGAGAATGAATGTACAAGACGATGATAGACTAAGCAACTTGCCAACTGATCTTATCATCATCACAGTCACAATTATCATAGCATCATCACAATCACAATCAATCATCAGTATCACTATACTTCGATTTCATCATCACTATCATATTATCATATCATATCACGATGAGCCATTGATGGATTCTAACGAGAGGATGAGTTGGCCGGGTTTGTTTGGGATGATTCAGATGAGAGTGGTGCTGGGAATAGGAAGAACACGAGGAGTCGGAATGGTGGTGGGGACAATGGGAATATGGTTGGGGAGATCGAGAGTGGCGAGGAGAGGGGGGGCTCGTGAAGGTTTGGATTTCGATAATAGGAGTTTGGTTGCAATGGAGTATATTGCTCCACTGGTATGTCTTGTTTTTGTTTTCACATTTAGTTGTGTTTGGTTGAAGGAAATTAGATCAAAGGAATCAAAATGGTATAATTTCCCTTGTTTGGTAGACTAGAAAAACACAAAAATTCAATTCATTGAAAAATGACTTGATTGAAGGAACGAAGATCATTAAAGATTTCTCCGTGTCTTTTGATCCTTAAAAGGTCAAAGTCAAAATTAAAAGAGGGGTATAAGAAGTAGATATCATGTGGCCTTTTGTCTTGTCGAGTGCTCGTTTTCTCACTGTAATTGTCCATTGTTTGAATCTCGTGGTCGTCATTTGAGGGCGGCGGCCCTCGATTACTCATCTTGCCATTTTATTTTTATTTGCTTATAAATGCTGAAATGTTTTCAAATTTTTTCCAATTTTCAACTTCATGAAAATTTAAAAAAATTGAATTGGGATTTCTTTACTTCAGTTGATGTGAAATGAAGATTTGATAAGTTAACTTATTTATTTAATCAAATTTTGACCATCAATTGATTTGCATACAGTTGGTTAAACACATCCTAATTGCTTTATATGTCGCTATGTTTCCGTCAAGTAAGATATGATATGCTCATTGGTTCTTTGCTTATTAAGAAATCCGTGTTAAAACAATAACTTATGTAATTGATAAATTATAATCATGGTTACTCTTTGCTATACATGTAATATGTTTGATGGTTTGTCTTGGTGTTGTGTTGACAGATTACACATTGTAATTTATGTCTGGCTTCTTTCTTTTGCTTTTCTTGCCAAACAATAAAACGAGATTAAATTTAAAAGGCGTTGACATACGTCATGTCTCTTGGCCTGCAAAATTCAAAGGCAATCATTTAGGTTATTTACAATTTAAACAAAAGAGAAATGTGTTAACTTATGAAAAATGTGTTTGACCCATAATTTATCATTTAAAATTTTCTTAAAAGTATCTCTAAATTAAAACAATGGGTCAACGTATTTTACATGATAATTATATGTGCTATGATTTTAAATAGGTATTTTCAACACATGTTTTTAGAAATTATTATTTCATGATTTATATGTTCTTCAATAGGTCTTTTATTATTTCTCGGAGTCTCAGACTCACTTATAGTTGACCATTCATTATATATTAGAAATTACCCATCTGAAAAAAGTACAAACCTCCAATTCAAGTAATGGTCCCGAATCTCCTACTCCAGTAAGCGAAGAGAACACACGGATGTGTCCAAGCTTGTTCTGAAAAAAAAAAAACCATTAGTTGCTTTCTTTAAAGTGTATGTTAGGAATGTGATTTACCATAAATTCGTTGGCCAAATCTCGACGATACGTTTCTTTTCGAATGAGGTCGTCTCGTTGTACAACAAGCATCGTAGTTCCGTTTTGGGCCTGAATTGAATATGTATTATAATACATGTTACAACGCAAAATATGATTATTG